>JAUMHH010207250.1:0-12976 GCA_032359455.1 Chlamys rubida
TGGTTGGCGACAAAGGCGACAAATTGAACAGTATCGTTTGGTTTTGGTTCTTGGAACAGCCACCATTTCCCACCATGATGTCACAGTTTCCCGCCAGGCGGCAGTTAGCGCGTGCCAGGGTGAACTCTATTGAATGATATAGTTCAGTTGGGTATTGGGAGAAATGCATGGGTTTTACTATCAGTTCACCACAGACTGTAAATATACCCTTTTAACTATTTAACAGATAATCACACATGTGGGATGAGCCAGTTCAAGTGTTACCGGTCTTACTGCATAGACAGGGACCAGCGGTGTAACGAACAAATCGAATGTAAGGATTCCTTCGTGGACGAAGAGGGCTGTCGTAAGTAATAGTCTTATTATATTTTGTTCGTTTGCAAGTGAACATAAGATCTTTTACTGTGCTAAACATTAATAATTTTTGAAAGAATGACTTTATTGTTTTCTCTTTAAAAATACATGTATTGTTCTAATAAAATCCTTCAAAAATGTTTTCATGAATATAATAGGCGAGTCGGCATATTTTATCATGTCAGTTAATCACTCTTTGCTGAAAATTGGAACTTTTTATACATATTTCATCAATTCTAAAAGTGATATTCTTAACTATAAACATTTGTTAAGTATATATGTTAAATAAGAAAACGACTTCTTTTTGGACTATTCTGGAATTCATTAGAAAAAGTAGAATAACGGAAAAAGGAAAAAAGTTTAAGTACTGTCGAGAGTAGCGTACAATTTGAAAACTTATGCGTATGAAATCTTTTGTAAAATTTACCTGGAAATGCATTTCAGCTTACCGGTGCCCGTACAAGACGGAGGAATGTATGTGTGAAGGCGATGAGATAGACTGCAGTAACATGGGGCTGCAGGTGCTTCCAGTCGGTCTGGTATACGAGAAGGCCCTTCGCCAGTTGTATGTATATCTCATCTAACTCCCTAACATAATACGATTCGTAATACGTCAGATGAATAGCCACGATCTGACATAGAAAATGGGTATTCGACACTCCATAGGAAACACAGTCTGATTTTTAAATTCGATTTGGAAAGAAAATTGAAAACAAATGCCATATGTCAACATCTGTGATGTATATTCTATACATGTCACGGAAACTTATCCTCTTAAGCAGTCTGTGAGTACGAAACCAAGGATTCAGCAATGTGGCTTCTTTCTGTTAAAAGAAGAAATAAGTTTTTCCAGACAGCCAATTTAATTTAATAAGTATATGATATCAATAAATATTCGACTACTCTAATATAGTTTGTAATAATATATCGTATATCACACTGGTGCTGAATGGTGCAATGCAATTTGTTTTTTAACGTTTCAATCTTCGTTCATATCTGTAGCAAGATTGACATATAACTATCCATCTTGTTGATTCCGATACACGTTTTTGCCGTATTCTTCACAAGGCAAATAAATCAAAACATCTGATGTATGATATGCAATAATGATTTTTTTAAATAAAAATATACTGTCTTTAAACTCCACCAAGACAGTATCCAACCTTCTAACAACACATGGTCTTGTTGTTTACTTTATTTATAGTTTGCCTTAGGTTTATTAATTTTGAATTCTAATTATAGTTTTTGGTGACACTTCTATATTTGTACGCGTTAAAAACAAAGTACAATTCTCGACGTTTTGGTTTTGTAGCAACCTCAGGGGCAACTTCTTCAACCAGACGCTGAACAACAATACGTTTAAGGCGTACAGTAGTCTGACCCATATGTGAGTATTATGTAGCTTTATTGGTTTTACTTTACATGCTACATGTAATAAAGATTTAAATATATCTATACATATGAAAAAATAATCAAGATACAAACAATTAAGTCCTGCGAGTATTGACATTGCACTATCAACTTTACATTTTGAAGAATTAGATGAGTAGATATGTAATATAAAACAATATAAACTGAATGATTTATAGGAAATCAAACAGACTAACATGTTATAAAGGTCATTAATGTGAAATCTGAAATAAATGAGTTACCGTTACAAAAATGAACAATATAGGTCACTCAGATTTGCCGACAGGAAAACAGAACATCCGCAATTGGTGCCAAGGACAATACAGAACAGTATAATCTAGCTCACCATGCATGGGTAATGTGTACTGTACAGACATGTACAGAGAAAAGCTATAATATCTACCGATGTATGACTTGTAAAGGAGACTACATAACAAGTTAGTGTGAGCCATACGAAGCTGAGGAGAGCTCTGTAACATAACTTGAAAGGTTAATTTGTATTTATCGTATTCTGGAGTTTACTGCTGTTTTAATTGTAAAGATGTATATTTCTAATAAGAAATAAATGATGCTGTCATCATTTTGTACTAAACAACCTGTATCAAATGCCTGAAGATTTGTTTTTGTCATATGTAGCTGTCAGGTTGGATAGCCTGTATTGAATACGTCGATAACGCCAACAGCTATACAAAGACACAATGGCGGGAACGGATAAATACAAAGCTGTTGAATATCTAAACGTATTCAGTAAATCGGAACCTTAACGGAATAACTTGTCATAACAATAGTTTGATAGGTTTTGATACAAACCAAACCTACATGTCTTTTTTTATATATATAGCGACACCTATCTAAATTTATGAGATAAATATATACGATTTTCTCACAGACATTTACACAATGAAACCTCTCCGGATGGAAGCAGGTCTTCAATGCCATATTCACGACGTATCCGTTAATGTTCTCAATCACATATCATCTAAATTCACATGCTTTTATCTTTTATCGTTATTAGTTTTTCCTTTAAGATGTTGTGAATATTAACTCCACGTCTCTATGTGGCCAACAAGTCAACCACCACGACACAATGCAATCGTGATTATTATTGTGTTGGTGGGCGAATTCTGACAGAAGTATGTTTATGTCGTGGTGATATCGTACGGAAGAGCGTGACACAATACGGTCATCATTTCTTAAAAGCGGTTCTATATCGATGTTTGCACATAATTGACGGCTTTGGCTATAATGATGCAAATGTATCTCTCTCTCTTCACATGTTGATGGAATTTCGAGAGAAAAAATCCTACAAGTCTTTTTTCATCAAATTTACATTTGTATGCTATTCGCAGTCACATGCTGATACGTGTTTGTGTTGTTTTAGAGACCTGAGCAACAACTCTATCAGTAAGCTACCCACGGGCTGTTTCCTCCATTTGTTCAGGCTCAGTATATTGTAAGTGACATTCCAGTAAATAACTCTCAGCAAATGTTAACACATTATGTTTAAATTTTATGCTTATTGTGTCTTGCGATTCCCGTCACAAACCAAATTGAATGAATTGTTATGAACTGTGAATACTGTATGTCGTTTGTTATAAATATTTTCATTATATCTGTGATTGATGCTCCAAAAATGACTCCTTCAACATAAATAAATGATACATTTTTGTTTCACGCAAAATGTGTTGTTCATGACTGTGCATATATGATTGCTGTTTCTATCAAATAAGCTTTCCGCCTTTCTAATATGTGTCCATGTCGCACTACATGACTGTCCATGTAGCTTACTGAATCAATACACGCCTATATCATTAATAATGTCTGTCTTCTTCACGTTTGCTTCAGGAATTTAGCTAAGAACAAAATTCGGCTGATACGGAATGGTACCTTCCTTGGATTGACAAGTTTAACCAGTTTGTAAGCAATATTTATCGATCAAATATACATACAGTTGTGTGACTGCGCAACGCACCAAACACAGCGTGCGCACATCGTGCATACATCGTGCACTCACCGTCCGCATATCGCCCACATATGGTGCGCACAACTGTGCGATGTAATAATCGTTCGCCCCGTTGTTCGCTTCTCTCCGCACATATGTGAGATTGGGTACAAATTGGACAATCAATATTACGGAATGAAAAAAAATCCGGAAGGCTCGTATGGAATAAGGAATACTGTATATATAAATTTCTCGTTATATTATTTAATATTATGTTAAATTTTAAAATGCGTGTTACACAATAATACATTGACTGTTAGACTGTCAAAAATGGGTCTGGCTCCTAGGTAACAGAACAGGTAAATAACATTTTGATGACTGACCGGAGTTTTACCAGGCGCCCTGTGCCTGACATAGAGGGCCGATGTATGCTACAGTATTACTGTTATGAAAACACAACTGGACGTTACGTATGTGTTATTTGTTACCATTTTGGTATATAGCTCCCCTTCACATGGATTTGCACACATTGACGTGTTACGTAAGTGCCCCGGGTGGGGAAAACTTCTGTCCACGTACACCTGTATATTACCTGTATATGGGATCATGTCCATAGGTGTTATAAATTTACATGTGTTGATTTGGGTTATTAAAAAACCCACCGAAACACCATTTCTAAATTAGAGATAGAGCAGCTTATATATGAAGCTAGAATAAAGAAACATTCTTAAAGAATAAAAATGATATGTTTAATCAGGAAACCGTATAAATTGTAAAGCCATTTCTCAATTTACACCAATCACGATTGTCATCGCACAACGTTCACCATCGTCCGCACATCAAGCAATAATTGTCCAGATTTGTATCGTTCGCACATCGTGCACACATCGCGCGCACACTGCACATCGTGTAACGTTGTGCGATCCACAACTGTACATATGAAAGTCCAACACAAGAAACTGTCAATGTGACAGCTCACTATTTTGACTTCAGGTGTTGTTGCTAAACCCCTTTCTTACTAGCATATTTTCACAGGCATAAGTCCTGATCGCTTAGAAGTTTTTCAATTTCAATTAAAAATAGCACTGAAACAGCGATCAAACTAAGACTAGGCTAAGAACGTCTAAACAGTAAATTGCAGCCAAGGTCACTTCGAAATTACTGGCCTTCCATGCAGATGGCAAGGATTTGATTCCGAGTGGCAACGTGCAACATGTCAAAAACATTTAACCTTTCCATCATAATGCTCTTAGGAGCACCTTTTTCGAATTATCGCTCAGAAAGAATAAAGCGCTATGAGTCTTATTTCTCAATGCTCGTATAAGACATCACTGATCGAAATCAAAAGTTGGATAATCTACTGTTCCTACAGAGGACGCTAAGATGATATACTTGTGATAGAGATAACGCTGTTATATGAAGCAATTTGGACAAAGAAACATATATACACCAGTATGAAACACATTACTGGTGTAATGTGATGCTTCAGAAGCTGACATATGCTATCATGTTACTAAACTAATGTTTTCTGTTAAGATTAATCAAGATGTATCCTCTCTGTTGACGATAGGTACCTAGAGGACAATCTAATCGACGAGCTGCAGCCGTACGCTTTCTCCGGACTCTCACATCTACAAACATTGTAAGTAAACATGTCCATTACTATGATATATGTGTCAGGTTTGACTGCAGCGCTAATGTTAGAATAAGGATTATTTAAAGATACATATACACATGCAGCATACTGCATCGCTTAGCTGTTAGAGCTTCTGCTGACAGACAACGTTTTGAATTAAATCAGAAACACTTAAAACTGTTTGATTCAGATTGTTAAAAGCAACATTCGAAAATAACTTCATTATTTCTGTGACAATCACTAAACGACTGTCGAAAGGTGAAAATTGATTTTTCTAATTTCTAGTTTTATTTCACCAATATTAAATACACATTTCGATTTTGAATTGCAGTGTTATGCCTTCCTTACAATAACTACTGGATGTATTCTGTCGTTTAAGGGACCTGAGCTACCAACGGATTGAGAAGGTTCACCAGAGAGCTTTCGTTGGACTGCACAAGCTGTATACTCTGTATGTTATGTTAACAGTTGCGCGGTTACACAAACTCTAAATTCACCATTTTATATTAACACCAGTGCATTGCCCTTAAAATGAACCCAATTTATTTCCCGCTGAGTCAGATTAATCGTGAATATTCATGTCAATTCACTTGGAAATCCGCATGGATTTATCTGGTATTTGATCTTTTCTTATATCTATTGAATTGATTCGGATCCAATTATTTATTAAATTGACATGGTTAATAAAAGCCATGCAGATAGACACAGTGTCTGTCGACATACAGTATACACATTTGTTACTTCACAATATATTATATTTTTCAGCAATTTAGTCGGCAACCGCCTCATAGTCATCGAGGATGGAGCGCTAAGTGGTCTGCCAAACCTTCTGAGTCTGTAAGTGTGCTGTTATTATGTTATTCTCAACGATGTGTTATGAAAATTGTACCCTTATTGGTGGCTTAGTCGTAAAATAAATATGCGCAAAATATTCAGTCTGATAAATATTTTTCATAAGATGAATCACAGAAATTACATATTATTGTCAAGAAACAATGACAAAATTAAATGAAACTCAAAAGTAATTAGTCTAGATATGAAGATAAAACAGGTTTGCTTTCGTATTAATTCGTGTATTTATAATTCAGGCCCGTACACGGTCACTGTTCCATCTTTGGCACAAAAGCTGTGTAACCGCTACGCAATCGCTACAATACAACGTTCTAAAGAGGAACAATAATAAAGGCCTCCTCTAATTCTATAACACATTGAAGAAGGAATGTTCTCAAGTATGTTCGTCATAAACTTTACAATAATTACAACATGTGTACGAAACAAAGCGCTTGTAAATGTCTATCAAGCATGTAATAAAATCTTTGTATTATCTTCTTCACTTTGTTACATGTATTTTGACGAGGTTTTTCAATTCAATGCGGTATAGCGCTTTAACTTCGCGGGGTCAATATGTCGCGGTTTCGTAATCAGTACATATTCGCGGGGGTTAAATTTCGCTGTGCACCCGAATCCCATGTGTCGTGCAAAGTATTTTGAGTTTCATCAATTAAGGGTTAGACCTCGAAATAGAGGTTAATCGTTTAAAAACCTGATCCTGAGCGTCGTCATTTGCCAGTGACTTCACTCGAAAGAAAATCAAATGTGTATGTACCTTTGTAGGAGTAAACTGTTAACAATTAGTCACCTACTGTGTACACATAAATAGGTTGTGGCCACTTATATGTAAGTGTTATTTGTACACGGACTGCACAGTTGTCCGGTGATAATCTGATTTTAGTTCATTAAAGCTTGCATAATAGCGTTGGGTTATACGTATTTTCAACATGTTGTGAATGGTTAACATTTTCGATAATTTCGCTGGTGTTTAGAATTCGTGGATACTAGCCAAAGCGTGGATATAGCGAAATGAAAACCACCGCGAAAAATCACCGCTATACAGTAACATATATTTTTGTATATACATGTACATATTCAACAGGGATAACTAATTCCTTTTCCACTTACTTATACAAATCACAGTGTGTGAAGCATAGCTGTACATTATTAATATATACTGAAATAGCAAAGACTCGATTTCCGAAAAAACAATCCCTCCGATTACCGATAGGTAAAGCATGGTTATTTAAAAATATATATATATATTTTTTTTTTATTGTTAAAAAAAAGGTTTTACTTCAGCATTCTTGAAGTGTACAGAGTATCATTGTGCACATGTTCAATATCGAATTAATTGATTCTGATGCAGCCTCTGGCAGTTTTATATATTTTGCAGAAATTCAATCCAGATGTAGTTTTCCACAATTATGTTTTTTTTTATTTCATTGATTTTTTTTACAAAAGCAATCGGTATTTTTTATTTTATTGCCTGTGTTTGCGGGGGTTGTTCGACAGACATTTTGAGTATTTTTGTATAGATATATATGTTTGTATAGATGTTTGTATAGATATATATGTTTGTATAGATATATATGTTTGTATAGATATATATGTTTGTATAGATATATATTTGTTTGTATCAGTTCTATCTTCTTGTAATATGATGTATATGTAACTGTTCTGTTTCACTGTGTCTTGATAAAGGAGCGGATCGCTCCGAAAATTTGACAACCTTAACTTGTCCACACTGTTGGAATTACTTCTTTGCCCCATATGTTTGTATAGATATATATGTTTGTATATATATATATGTTTGTATAGATATATATGTTTGCCATCACAATTTGTAGGATGTTTAGTACTCATTTAGAGAAGATGTTTATTTTTATGAAAAACAATTCCGGATATATCTTCGTTCTAGAATAGTTTAGGGCCATCCCCCCTCTTTGAAATGTACATTTTGTTCAAGATGTCAATGACTGTGTGCTTTCGTTACTGAATTGCTTCATTTATATTTTTACACCAGGAAGATCCTAACAAATTAGAAGCCATCTCTACACAATATTTTGTCAAGTATTTTTGTACATCTATATCTCTGAATAATGAAGCTGATTTTGTGTTTTTTGTATTAAGACTTATGTATGGCATACACGGGGTATTACCACTGAAACGGTGTAAATCTTTTGAAAGTTTGGTCCATATATGGTCAAAGTAAGCAATGCTACCGGTAACAATTCCTGTAGTTTAAATTGGAGCACGTCGTTGTAACTGCCATCATACATGTCGTTGTCCAGAAATTTGTTAAATTGTGATGCATTCGGTGCGTTATGGTACAAATCACTCATTATGACCACGGTAATGTTTTGAGTTGAAATATCGTCAAGAAAAAATGACAACAGTTCACAAAATCAACAGTTTACACCTATTGGTACAAACAAAAGGCAAATAATAACTGATTTGGTATTTCTTCGATATATTCCAATCTAAGATAAATGTAGTTACATGTATCGATTTTCATTGTTATGTTGTCTTTCGTTCTGTTTATTTGAAACTCTGCATTTTATACAGAACAGCACCACCTCTATTTTTATGGTTTCTCTTGTTATGTCTGATGAAGTCGTATCCAAGATATATGAAAACTTTCATTTCAATACATATATCGATTACAAGGCAGTGTTTAACACGGTATACAGTATACACTATACAGGATTTAGGATTATTTATTATGTCATACAATATAACATATGAAGGTGATGCCGTACGGAATCTGAGTCTGACCAATTTTTGTTTGGTATATTGTGCAACAAGGAAGTAGATGTCGTTAATTATGTAGATGTCGTAATAAGTTTATTTCGAAAACACCCATGTTTATAAGTGTTCAAAATTGTGTTTTAATTTACTATTTTTCCATGAAAATCTGTATTTTGTATTTAAGTATATTGTATTCCTCTAAACTGTCATGTGTCTTAATAGTTTCATTTCAGTTCATCATTTTTATCATGTATTGTTTTTTTTCGATATATATTATTATTATTATATTCTTTTTTTAGCGACATGCGGGAAAATCAACTTGAAATCATAGAAGAAAACGTGTTTCATGGATTGCTAAGACTGCGAACATCGTAAGTACATAATGCGGTTGTTTCTTATTGACTATACGTTTGCCTGGTCAAAGCTAGTTTATTAAAAAGGACTGACATTTACTAAACACATGCCAAAAACATGACATACCCACGTACTACACTTTTCCGTATAAGGTGAGGAAAGGTCTAGAAGGAAAGGTCCTGTTGGGATTAAATTAAATTTAAAACGCAAACACGGTAAGAATAACTAGTTTAATGTGTGCCTGTCAATACTTTAACCTTTCGAATACATTTAATTACATTCGATACTGATAGCTTTGAATGTTCAGTTTGTAACATAATCTAATACATCATTACCATGTTCGCAAAACAAATAGTAGCTATAAAGTGCTAATTCATGTAAACGCATGTAAAACAAATAACATGGAAAGTCATGGAGTCAAAGGTACGTAACGTGTAGCCAAGGACAGTCTTTAACGGTAAAATGAAAACTAATGTAGTCAAGAATTTAACGTATTTAACAATGAACAGGTGATGGCTCTAGTCAGATAAACTACGTTGTAGTTAATTAATGATGGCTCTAGTCAGATAAACTACGTTGTAGTTAATTAATGATGGCTGTAGTCAGATAAACTACGTTATAGTTAATTAATGATGGCTGTAGTCTGATAAACTACGTTATAGTTAATTAATGATGGCTGTAGTCAGAGGAACTATGTTATAGTTAATTAGTGATTGATGTAGTCAGAGTAATTATGTTATAGTTTACTAGTGATTGATGTAGTCAGAGGGACTAAGTTATAGTTAATTAGTGATTGATGTAGTCAGAGGAATTATGTTATAGTTAATTAGTGATGGCTGTAGTCAGAGGGACTAAGATATAGTTAATTAGTGAGTGCTGTAGTCAGAGGAACTATGTTATAGTTAATTAGTGATTGATGTAGTCAGAGAGACTATGTTATAGTTTACTAGTGATTGATGTAGTCAGAGGGACTAAGTTATAGTTAATTAATGATTGATGTAGTCAGAGGGACTAAGTTATAGTTAATTAGTGATGGCTGTAGTCAGAGGAATTATGTTATAGTTAATTAGTGATGGCTGTAGACAGAGGAACTATGTTATAGTTAATTAGTGATTGATGTAGTCAGAGGAATTAGGTTGTAGTTTACTAGTGATTGATGTAGTCAGAGGGACTATGTTACAGTTAACCAGTGAGTGCTGTAGTCAGAGGGACTATGTTATAGTTAACCAGTGAGTGCTGTAGTCAGAGGGACTATGTTATAGTTAACCAGTGAGTGCTGTAGTCAGAGGAACTATGTTATAGTTAACTAGTGATTGATGTAGTCAGAGGGACTATGTTATAGTTAACCAGTGAGTGCTGTAGTCAGAAGAACTATGTTATAGTTTATTAGTGGCTTATGTAAACAGGGGACGTAATACATTTTACGTCAGGCTTAAGTCTGTAAACCTCATTAAATGTGACACCAGTTATACTGCTTCCGATAACAAGAAAATATGAAGGTCAGTTACTACGTGTATATAGAATATACTGAATTCATTTTTAAATCATATTTGATACAGTACCATAATATGACGAAAACCAATAAGATAAATCTACCAAGTACAGAGTAAAGTGTTCGCAATGGAACACTTACACGCCATCTGCTTGTTAGGGCATACATGTATCATCTAGTTCTTTTAATGATAAATACCCAGTCGTTACTGCATAAAAGTCTATTTTTAGGTCTTTAATTACTGTTACTTAATGGTTGTATGCTGTATTACTTAAGTAATTTCTTTTTTATTCCAACTTTTGTTTAAAGGTATTTCGATGAATTCCACTTTTGCTGTGTTGCGAAGTTTGTCGAGAAATGTCTTCCCGAGGCTGATGAGTTCTCGTCATGCGAAGATCTCATGTCCAACTATTTTCTACGAATAAGCATATGGATTCTTGGAACTATCGCATTTCTCGGTAACGGGCTTGTCTTCTTCTGGAGGGTGCGGGACTTCAGAGTCGGAAAGGTATCTTAACTATAATTTCAACGTAAACGTTGTATTTAAATAAATTCTTCTATCCTTAAAATGGTTTTATCGTAAACATGTCTAACTTATTTCGATACAATGTATTTAACAACTACATTCCCCATACCATAGTCCTATTTCTTCCGTTTTAATCAATTAAACGGTAGAAACACACTCTCACCATTGAAGCAAGAACTCGTTGCATTTATCCTGAGAGAATAAACTATACGGATTTTTGCCTTTGTATGGGGGGAACATGTTTTTTCTCTGAAAGTAATAGAAAATATACTGTATTTCCTGTGTGTAATATTTTCCAAAAATAAAATAATCTAATAAAAGGAGCAGATATGCTTGAATTCTTTATGATTTACAGCAAAATATTGATCACGATTTAGAGGAGTTTTTAACGGAAAAGAGTGATAAATTAATATTTGTCATTTTTATGTGATTTTCAGGTACATTCCTTCTTGATCAGCAACCTGGCGCTGGGGGACTTCTTCATGGGTGTGTACCTGTTGATAATAGCCGTGGTGGATACCTACTATCGTGGTATTTACTCTATCTACGACAGGTCCTGGCGACAGAGCAATCTCTGTATGTTCGCGGGATTCATCTCCACATTTTCAAGCGAGCTTTCTGTTTTTACCCTAACCGTTATCACTTTAGATCGTCTCATCTGCATCCTGTTTCCGCTCAAGATGAAGCGTCTTGGTCTTCGAGAGGCTTTGATTGTGATGCCGTGTGTGTGGCTGTTGGTCCTCGTGTTATCTGGCGCACCTTTAATGGGTTGGGAATATTTCTCAAACTTTTACGGCCGCTCAGCCGTGTGTCTGGCATTACATATCACTCCAGAGAAACCAAGAGGATGGGAATATTCTGTATTTGTTTTCCTTGTTTTAAATTTTGTATCCTTCCTTGTTATATTTATATCATATCTATGGATGTTTATGGTAGCTAAGAAAACAACTACTGCTGTTAGAAAGTCTAAAGCTAAATCCGACCATTCCATGGCTAAGAGGATGACGTTAATAGTGATGTCTGATTTCTGCTGCTGGGTCCCTATTATACTTCTAGGATTTGCATCTTTAGCAGATGCGAGAGTTCCGCCTCAGGTGAGTGTTATAATATACAATTTGGTATACATGTCCTTAATGTATAAAAATTCAAAAAGACTGTTTCGTCTTTATATTTTTATACAATTGTATTCAACTGCCATATGATAAAAAAAAAAAAAAATCTACAGAAAACTAGATTCGTATCATGTTTGCCCTTTTTGTTAAAAAGAAGGGAACACATGATTTATATTATCTGGTTAGTATATGATATTTTTATTTTTTGATATATTTTGTTGGTTCCGGATGGAGAATAACTTTCCGTTTTTTAAACTAGACTATCCCTATAGAAGTAGTCACGTGATGTTTTGGTGTACTAAAGTCACGTGACCTGTGAAGAAAATTTTTCCATGCTGTCATTTTGACAAATCTCTTAAAAAATTCAGTTACCCACCTCCTCCCCTAATCTGTATCCACCTTTATGTACTATTGTGTAAAAATGTAATTGTTGCACATCTTCATTTTAAATTTTGTTTCATTTGTTGTACATCTTTTTATTACGGGGGCGTTGGCGTTTATTTTGAAGCAAGCCCCATCTTTTTTGGTTCTTTGTACACCTTATTATAAAAATCAACACAAAGATGTA
>JAUMHH010207261.1:0-12976 GCA_032359455.1 Chlamys rubida
CACTAAAAGATTTGTTTAATCATAACTATACCTTGTACGGTGGGGACATGGAGACACACTATATGAATTGTTTATATGTTTGTTTGATTATTTCAATAACTGTACATATAACATACCGAAGTTGTAAGGAAAAGGCTTATATAGGCTTTGCCTGATGCCCTATCCCTTTGCATATTTTTTGCAACAAAATTTGTTGAAATGAAATGATATAACTTTAGCTGGGCCACGTGACTGGACTGTTGTCGTCTGAAACATTTAACAATGTACTGTAGTTAATTTTCCAATAGTATTGTTTTCATTTTGTCTTTGTTATTTTTTTTTCATAAAATTCCCGCATGGTTTAGGTTTCTTTTCGAAATAATTTATGAAAAAAAATGAATTCATAGTTATATTTTGTTGCAGTGCTATTGGTATCCTAAAAATACATTAACGTCATATTCGAGGAAATAATTTGAGAAATCGTATTGTCCAGGTGCCCACATACGTTGTAAAATGTACGTAAGACACAAAATGGTAATAGCATCGTTAAATTTTGTAGTGGATACAGTAAGCCAAAACCGAACTGCTCTGCACCATATCGCTATTTTGTCCTTCTCAACATTGTTGCTGTATGCTAAGGGACAAAAAGGTGGAAATCCAAGTAAGCCTAAAGATTAGGTGGCGAGACATTGTTTTATAAGTCGACTCATTGCTACATATGTATATGGGATAAACGGGATGTATTTTCATATATTTTCTCCAGATACTGTTACTGGGTTAAGATAAAAATTTCCTTTCATTCCGTCGGCTTAGAAAGTGCACTGCAGGCACCAATAGACGTGATGCTGTGTCGCAGAGGAGAAAAATGGCTCATGGACATAAAAGCTTCAGTATAATCTGTCAATCCTGGTGTATTTATATCCCAAATCACTCTAAGTCCTCTTAATGACCTTTTGATTTCCCTTTTTTCCCATAAAAGGAAAGGTCATCAATGTCTGCCGGTTGAAAGAGGCACCTTTTGAAACAGTCCACTGTACTGTAACTGATCAGTAAACGAAATAAATATGCCTGCTGCTGGACGATTCTCAGCAATATTAAATAAAGTAGCCCTTAAAATGACCGCTTGTTTGTTAACAGCCATCGGTAACCGTACAAAATCCTCCGTAGGGAACACTGTTTATTATCAGTGAAACAGAAAAAAAGTTGACATCATCATCACCCGGTTATATGTGTTATAGAGTGCAAGGTTACCGAATGTTCATCAATATTGACTATCGAAGCATTTGACGGAGTGAATACATTTGTTTCAAATGATATGGTCTTAAGTTTTTTTAAAAATGTTTTTGCTTTCAATGTGTCAAATTATCATTTATGGTTTTTATTGATGTGAATATGATATTGTATGGACCTGAGAAACTGATATCAATCGAGACAAAGACGAGGTAAACATAACTTTTTCATAAGCATATAACCACATATTCACCTCAACACAAATCTATAAATGATATATTAGGTGCTAAAAAATGTTTTAATTAGTAAAAAATACGGAACGTAAGAATATTTTACGGAGGAAAGGACTGCATTTGACAGAAAGCATTCCGACGTTACAACTGAAATGCTTATAACTATAAAAACAAATACACATGATCACGTACATGTACGGTGTATAAGGGCGTGAATAATTAATGAACGTATCGTGGCATATACACTAGACCTGTCTAATATGCAATATCTATACAATTGGTATTCATGCATATATATTTACATATGCCTTTCCCATTTTCCATTAACTCTCTGGAAAGTCAGCCTGCAGTTAGTTACTGGACAATAACTGCAGTCTGCATTATCTGGTCACATGACCATGGTTTCCGTGACGTCAGTGTTAGCAACAACTCCAATAGATACGATAGCCGCCATCTTGTTGTTGTCGTTTGATTCATACAAGTCGCATTTTAACGGGTTTTGCAGACAATAAAGACTTACTTTTGTGTTGGAATGTTCTGCACATACAATTAAAGCATTTACCTGCATTTAACAGTTGTCGCCGGGTTACATTTTTAATGGTTTTCGGTCCGATAATGGCCGTATGCGGCTGTTCCAGGAATTTGATCAGTGAAGTTTTGCGGCAGCAGGAAATATAAATTAAGCTCATCCGACTAATTAATAAAAAACAGGTCGTATGAGGAAATGTAATTATAACGATTGAACGTCTGTCAGATTGCAGTTCAGCCAATATGAATGTAATCTGGGTGACAGATAAATAATCATGATGTCCTAACGGACGTCATTCAATTTATCTGTCACCCAGATTGCATTCATATTGTCTGTTGCTGCAATCTGACAGACGTTCAATCCTTAAATCTGCACATTTTCTGTTTGAAGGAGAGTTGGTGTAGTGGTAGGAGCTGAGGGTATCTATAGACTGGGCTGTTTGGTGCCGTTGGTCGTAAGTTCAAGGCCCGGACAGGAGCTGGGGATATTTCAAGGCTAGGCGATAAGGTGCTGTAGGTCGTGAATTCGAGGCCCGGAGGGGTGTGACTAATACAAATTCCTTCCGCCCTCACTTGTCTTTCTACGTTATTCATGAAAGTAATAAGAACAAAACATGTATCATATGTACTTTAAAAGTACATATTTATACAATTCTTATTAGCAAATTCATCATGATATATTAATTTGTTTTTAACGCAGGAAAATAAACTGGGGCGCCATTATAACGTTACTGTGAAATGAAAAAGTATTGTATCATACTGTTTTTATTTAATAAAGTTTAATTATTTATTTTATACAATGTATTTGCAACAGGCGTTGATTATTTTACTTACGAATTGATGGTTGAGAATTTTGATAAACGGAAAAGGATCGTAAAAGGGGATTTGAAGTGGCATTATTTTGTACATTTAGTAGTAAGTAGTGACGTATCCGCCTCGTAGCTCCAGGTGTTGCTCTCACTTTCTGGAATATGTCATAGCAAAATCGAAGGCTCAGTGTGCGCCACCTTGTTGATGAGACGAGAAGACTAGCTTGATCCTTTGATGTACATAAAAAGAATATCTCGGTCGCGTAACGGTAAATTTGACTAGATTTAAAGTCGGGTGTCACTCCTCTGTAATCTTCAAAGGAGAGGTATCAGACTTAGCAATTGGTTCGGTTTTCTTTACCGACCTAGCTGTGTGTCTTCAATTTTGCTATGACACAGGGGTGCATAGAGAGTACGCGAGCGTATACGTAACCCCTTGAGTATCGCGGATGAAGACTTATATATGAAGGGGTAACTCATCAATGACTATTTTGTATAGAAAGTGACTAGTTTATTCTCTATATTTTTTTTTATCAAAATGTAATCAATTATTAATTAAGTTTTATCAGTATCTTCTCATATTAACTCATTCTGATGTCTAAATTCCATAAAGCTTGCGTTTGACCAACTTCTGTTGAGCGCATACCATTATGGACTATCAGGATCTCGGGGATGTAGTAATCTATCTTATAGAAATAGTTACCTGTTTATGACACAATAAAGAATCGTCTGTTTACAAATTAATTCGATACGTTGAAAAATCCGTGGTTTTCTTTCATGTAGAAAGTGTGCCTTCTGATCCCAAAATATCGGCAGTTGGAGGGCAATGCAAGACAGGGCCAGACTGAAGCCTGATTTCCAGCTAAACCAAGAAGCTGTAGATAGCTACAATCAAATTATGTTCTTGCTACTTGTAACATATTTTTATACAGTTTCAATCGCCAAATATGAATCAAAAGCACCGTACATGCAATGTGCAAGTAAATAAAATCCACAGAAACGGACGACGCGTTTCCCGTTAAAAAAACAAAACGTTTAGCCAGCACGGCAATATCTTCCCTCTATAAAATGTAATATGTAATATTGTACAAATTCCTTTAACAAATTTAAATATAATCCCTTCGATACACAGGTACAAATAAATAAACAAGACCTTTTGGACGATAATGAACTTCTTCCCCACGTGCCGCCACGTTCATCAGGTCTTGCTGTCGTTGCAGCAACTTGACAACTTGTCATTAGGTCCTAAGCGATGCAGTCATGCTGTCATACCGACCTTCTGGACGTCTTTTCAAGTTTCTTATATTTCGTTTAGGTAATTTGCTGCTGGTTCTACATCCTCAAAGTCTAATAGGGTTTATTATACAGTAAAAATCCATGCGTCGCTCGTAGGTGTCCCCTCACGTGTATCCTATGCCATTCAACTCCTCCAAAAGTTGAGCTGAAAAGACCAAATGGGGTAATATTGATTAGAGTGAAGGCGGAAATATTAAATATACACTTCGAAGGTTTGGAGATGTATGTTTTCAAGTCGACTTGATTCAATATTTGTTGCCTTGAAATTTACTACTGATAAAGCTACACGATGCCAAGAGTTATTTTAAACCTTTGATATCCTTTAAAACATTACTTAACATATACATAAAGTATTGGAATTGTATACTTACGGAGACAATGATTGAAAGGATTGATATTCGCTGGGTATTTAGTTTTGGCCGGTTTTTTATGGTGACGGCGAATGTATCTGTCAGTATTCATGTTTTATCCAAAATATGATAGTGTACCGTTCTGTTAAATTTGAGAGAAAAAAAGTGAAAAAAATAAAATAATAATAATAATAACCAAAAAACAAACTATAATACTGAGCATGTACCATCATGTTGTTGTCGTTAATTACTACAGGTAGCTTAACAACAAGCTTTGCCATCTAACAACTTTAAGGTGGTTATGCTTCGGTCTTCTTCGTCTTTTTCGATTCACTGATGACAGAGGGTGCGCGACCTACATACATATTGAAAAGCTTGATCTTCTCTCTTAGGTAGTAAGCATGCTCATTTTATCTTCGTTTTCAATAACTGTATGGATGTGTAATTATAAAATCTATCAAATATTTTGTAATTATCTCTTTGATTTACATGAAAGAAAAACATATCGATATGAATGGTAAGCTTCAATATACATACATATGAGATGCAATTTTAGAAAAGGGATTTGATAGATTTTGATTGCCTGTTGGTAATATACATGCATTGACATAGAAGGGATTTTGAAGGCAGGACTTCCTGTTAATATCTGGAAGGCAGTCTTACCTGTTAAACGTCTATTTTGTTCGAAAATCGCGCGAGAAAAATCTGATAAAAACGGTTTTAGTCATCGAAGTCTAAATTGCACTTGCTGATCAAACCTTTCTTGAGCATCATCACCGATTTTCAGGCGATGACTTTCTAAACGATAATAAACATGTTTATAGTGATTTTCACGTGCATACATGTACATTTGTATACTTATTGTTCTACTAACTGTTCTATTTTTGCATCACTCTGTTTTAGTATTCTATGCATCGATACACAGTGTAAGCTGATATGCAGTGATACTCACGATGTCTTTATTGCCGTTTTTCAGTTATTGCGAAAGGATATATCAACCTAGTGATAATACCATCCTCTTTCATTTTCGATTAGCACATGTCTATTGCAATTGTAGTATTGTCCTTTCAATAGACTTGTTGGTTGCAATGTAGAATCAACGCATTTGATGCTGTATTGTCCTGTCAATGGACTTGTTGGTTGTAATGTAGAATCAACGCATTTGATGCTGTATTGTCCTTTCAATGGACTTGTTGGTTGCAATGTAGAATTAGCGCATTCGAATCCCCGTAGACATTTTGAATCAGTGTTGATAGATGAAGTGTTAATTTCCCTGTGTGGTATTGAGAAGACCCTATACGATTTCGGTATATAGACATATCGCTGTTTTGTTGTCCTTGAGCGATTATTTTTATTGTAATGGTATATTTTGGTTCATTCTATAATGATTTACATCTTGGTTTTTTCATCTGAATTAAATTGGAAGGATTTATTAAAAGCTCTACCAAAGACACGAACATTGCAATGCAAATGCTTGAATAACATCAAAACATGAAATGATATATGAATTATATCGTTTGAAAAAAGAGACATGTTATCAGAAGGTGCTTCAATATATATCCACGGGCGAAATAAAGGCACGTTATCAAGGAGAGTTCAATATGCACATTTATACAGAGACAGGTTTTCAGAAATACTTTGATATTCACTGGAGAGAGAGAGAGGCATGTCACCAGAGATATATTAATATACAGTACATATGAAAAACAGAGACATGTAATCAGAGATGCGTCATTATACACTGGTGCTCAGGTGGTACATGTATCAGTGAGGTTCTAACATAAACTAGTTGTTAGCAGTATCACGTTTCTAATGGCTTCAGCTTGGCTATTGTACATTAAGGACTTCCTACATTTTGTAATGATACCGGATATCGTTAGTGGCCTACCTTGTTTCTACTATATTTGAGTTATTATGATAGGACACACACTTCCGGGGGTCCGTTATTTAAGGTTCAATTTGTAATGCAATCGTAGTATGTTAATGCCTGGGTATACTTTAGAAGTATTTGCCATATATAAATGTAAGCATGTATTATGGTGGAATATAACACTAATTTGAGAAAATGTTGGAACAACTAATTACATATATATTTGTACGACAGATCACTTGATACAGCTGTCATCTGATCTAGGTGGCATACACAGTTCATCTTATTATATCGCAATGGTCCTCATTACTGTCACGTGCGCAAGCAACGTGTATTCGGAAGAATATTAATAACCATTTACCTACGTGTTTATTAACTATTGTATTCCCTAATTAACAGGAAAATACACCTGTACGCACAAACGGAAGATACAACAGGATCAGGTGTGTTATCTGGTACACATATAATATGATTAGTTTATGGAACGTGTATTCGGAAGAATATTAATTACCATTTTGCCTACGTGTTTATTAACCATTGTATTCCCTAATTAACAGGAAGATACACCTGTACGCACAAACGGAAGATAAAACAGGATCAGATGTATGTTTATGAAAAATATTTACTCTATAAAGCTTCTGGCCTTTAAGGTAAAGGGATACATCCATAGGGATTAATACAACTCTGTGTAGCTTATCGATTGTTTTCAAAATATTTAATCATCATGCATCTGTGTCCTAACACCTGGTATCCGTATGTCTCTAATCATTTTCTTCAGGTAAGTAAGTATAGGTTGTATCTCGGGAATTATACAAAGTATAGCAAAATTAATTTGTCGATTTGATTCGTCATTTCGTCCATGTATAACAACTTAGTGTGCATACACAAATAAGGTAGCCGAATCGACGTCAAATTATACTCCCAACTCATACATAATTTACACCTTTTTTACAAACGCTTTAATGGTCCTTTTTCTGATGGAGGTGACAAAATACATCGTCGAAAGGCCACACATAAGTACTCACCTCGGTTGTACATATCATTGAATTTACATTTAACTCAACTATTTACTGTTTGATTAGTAGTTGACTCTCTGTTAACATTAAACTTACCTGAGTTCAATGGGAAGTATCCCCAATCACCTAACAACGTGTTAAACAGTAGACTACCCTTAAGTAGGATAATCAACGAACACGATCATTTTTTTCATTAATGAAACAACTATTTTGAATCTTAATATATTAAAAAAAATAACCTTTCACTTAATAGTATAAAGTGCTAGGATATAGACTTTACAATTCAATTTAGAAGTTATACAAGTGTTTACCTCTTAACTCATTGGAAGAAAACGATAACTTGATAATGATTAATAGAAAGGAAAAGAAAATCAAGGGCAATGACTTCATCAAAATTGGCGCTCCCCTCTAGAGAAGACAACCTTGAAAAACAAAGAAAAAGTATCTTACAGCTAAATGTGTATAACTAATCTATTTAAAGTTAAAACGCTATTACCTTTTACTGTGTTGAAAGATTGATTGTTTTGAGACTACGGCTGAGAGAAACGGTTATATTCAGGAGCGGTGGAGACCCTTAAGGTAACAGAAAATAAATCAATTTTTGGCAAAGGCGAAATAATGAAACCTTATCTAAAATCTAAACATGGTTGTAAACGATTTGATACAAGTCTATGTAGCCTATCGACTGTTTACGTACTGTGTGATTATCGTGTGTCTGTGTACATGCTACCCGTGTTCCGAAGGGACGACGCCATTTTCTAGTCTAGGAACATATATTTTCTCTTTCCTATTGGTGTTTGACATAACTGTCCTGGGTGAGCAGGGGTGAAATTTCTATCTGTGTGTGACGTCACAAAGGGGAAACATTGACGTGACTTCACTTAATTTGAACCATTCCGACGCCACGTGAGACATTTTGCGAAAATACAAATATTGTTTGTTTCATATGCACTGAAGCACAATTAATAATATATTATCTGACAGGTGAATGACTTGGTCACAAGAATATAAGCTTTTAAATTGAATATACAATTATATTGTATTTGGGCAACTTTTATGTGTATGACACTTGAGTATGGATACTCAATTCCGCCAGGAAGTTTTTCCACCAAATGATGATAACTTCTGTAAAATTATCCTTTTATTCTAACAGAAGCTGTACAAAGCTAACTTTACTGTATAATAGAATGACGTAATAGCGTCCACCAGCAGTACAGATGATACTTTTCTTTATTCTACTATTTGATAAAATTTAATAAATGTTTAAAGATTCAACATTTTAATAAACACAGTGTGATAATTAAAAAAAAAATTGAAAAGTCAATATTTTATAATATATCATTTGCATTGAGATCATCAGATTCATGTAATATAAACACCGTAAAAAACCCAAGTGCCAACATAACGTTAATGCGAACTCAAAATCGACAAAACTAGGGGGAAATGTGAGCAAAGTAAAATATTACACGCATACCCTCGAAAAGATACGAGGAGAATAAGACCATGTGCTCCGGGAGGGTAAGCGTCTTCGTTTTCATCGAGGCCGAATGCCATGTAAATGAAGGTCTTAGCAAAGTAAGAACGCTACACGAGAGCTATTTTTTAGGTGCAAGTATAATTAAATATCACATCTTAGACACGGGAGCAGGAATCCCAACGTGTGAGTTATAATAACGAGTTATTTTGCAGTAGAGGCGGCGGTTCAGTTATGATCTCTTTGTTTTCGGCAATAAGGAAGAGAGAATAACAGGAACCCGCCGTATTATCCGCTTCATAATGGAATCAGACACAGCAGGGACCTTTTAGACCTTGCAGGCTTCATTAACAAGGAATTTGTATCTGTTTCTGCTCTTTAAAGATGGCAGCTGCTCATTTCTATTTAAAACGTAATGCTTTGTTTTTTTAAGTAAATGTCTTCAAATAGGAGCTATCGAGTTCCAGATTTAATAGAAATGTCTGTCAAATCCAGCAGCGTTTGTTATGTCAAAGACATTTAATGTTACCCCGTGGCCTTACAATTTTTGTATAATTTAAAAAACAGGTCTAATAATATCGGAACATGAGCTTTTTTTTACCAATTGTAAAACTAATTAACACATCAGGAAGACGCCCGAGGGAAATGCAATTAAAAATTACAATTTGAATATTGAGGTTTTCCACAATATTACCATCTCGAAGGATATGAAAATGGATCAAAGATACATGTAGTTATGTCTGAAGAAACCGATATAGTGAACCCATTCCATACGACGTTTCTGCAAGGAAGAGCTCAACACTGGAACAAATTGAAATGGACCCTTTTTAGGGCATCGTACCATATTCTAAGCAATATTTCAAACAACAAATATCAGTAGATCGGTCTACTTGAACGGATTGTCCCCGGATCCCCAATAGAGGAGATCGGCGTCCGACTCTCGAACTCTTCAGCCCGTTTCGTTTGCGCCTACGACAGTATACATTGGCAAAACTTTAAAAAAAAACTTCCCCATCCTCCCTTTCATAATTCCTTGATCCCTCCTTGCACAAGGGCAGTGACTTACCTCCAGTGGCAAAATTGACGCTTTTTTCCATATAAAAAATACTCTGATTATTAACCCAAGTGATTTTATATTAATTAATCATTTAAGCTATTTCATAAAAAGAGAAAAAGAGAAGAAAACCCCTCCCCCCAAAAAACAACAACAATAGAAATCTTCACAATCTTTCCACCGGTTAGCCCTAAAAAGCGAATACATAGTTATTGGTAACACACTAGAAAAATATCATTGAGCCATTTGTAGTTGTGAATTAGTCGGAGTGAATGTCTAGTGTTTTCTTTCTTAATTAATAACCGAACTGTGTTTTTACATATGCATATACAGTGTATACTAAAAACGTATCATTTTGCGTAAAGAGCGCTCTGGAATACCTGGATTACCATTTTTTAAAACAAAATCAACTGCACTTTTGATTTGCGCTAATTAGTCAACTAGATAACAGATACATGTATACATGGTGGTTATGTTATTTTGCATGCTATGTTATAAGATCCGTGAGGAAAATCTTCAGCCAAAACGTAATGATTTTATTATATATGTCGTCGTTACAGTATCTGCTCGAACTATCTCATTTATTTTATTATATAATATAACTTTGTTATGGTATCACAGTTGCTGTATAAATCTGTTATTTCTTAATATACTGTATTAAAGTATATAGCCACTGTTAAATTGTGATAATGTTGTAATCAATGATGCTGTAATAGTTTCACAGTAGCTGTAGACAACTGGCTTTCTTTTATTTCACTATATACAATAATGTCCCCATAGACAGTGTTGCAGTTATATAATTAGACAATATAAAATTAGTATTGGAGTATACGACCATGAATGCTGCAATGCAGTAGTGTTATGGGAAGACGCCGCTCAACGACACAGCCGTCGAGTAAACTCAAAAACGATATACCCAAAACGCTCTTCAACCATGCTAAGGAAAAACTCTTTTTCAATAAGATCGGCATCAACATGGAATAAACTACCTGCATATGTTACTTCAGCAAATAATGTTAACAAATTTAAAAATGAACTAGACAACCACTGGAAAAACCAAGATTTGTTTTAAATTACAGAGCTGCAATCATTTAATTGTCGAATTGTATATATTATACGCATAATGATACTTTGTATGTATGTGTCTGGTATAGAGGGCTTTATGTATAAGTCCTGAACCGGAAATCAATTTATCTTATCTTATCTTATCTTATGAAACGTGAAATGGGTATACCATGCCCAGTGCTTAAAAGGTTCTCGACAGGGAAACCATCGAAGTTTGTCATACAAAGAAATAATGTCTGGTACATAACGGATTATTGACTGGGAAATAACCAGACATTGACATAAACACATAATACAATCATGATTACCATGCTTGTATGTATTTGATATGGTAAGAACAACTTTGACGCTTTATAAGTTGTATTTATAAAGCATCAAAGATTGTTCTTAAAGTGGAATGTCAGTTTTATACTATAGCTATAACAATAGCTATAATGGACATGTCAGCAGTTTTAAATAAAATTTACTCTGAACATATTTTATATTTCCTATCGGAAAGGAATAGATTACCGCCCCCAATGCCGGATACCACACCTTCACATGTCTAAACCAGTATTGGTGTCGCTTTTAAGGTGATTCGATTTCGTCATAAAGAAAACACAATACCGGTGGTAAGTGAATTGGAAACCTTATTTCCGAAAACCTGTATATACAAATAAAATCTGCAATACTATTTCGAATTCAAACTGTAAAGGAAAGAATATTGTAATATATGATGGATTTCCTCATCTAAAGTAGACACTCGAGTTTCTTGAAGCATGATACTACGCCTTAATGGAATGACATTTTTTTTAAAAGCAGTATGCTTCTTGGAAAATTTCATCTAGACACACTACAAACTGGGAAACTGGGGACACTACAGAGAAAAAACTATCTATTGGGACACCACGGAGGCGTTATACCTCTGGGGATACTGAAACTATATTTGGGATAATACAAACTGGGAAAGTCTCATGTAAGACATTACAAACAGAGGAAAGTCACCTCGTGAATTACGTAGGTTATATCAACGACATCTTCAGTAGAAAATCATATTTTTAAAATACCTATATGGTAACAGTTTCATATTACGAATTCAAATCATGAAATCAATATTGTCATGTTAATTCTACTGCAGTTTCACCTACTGATTTGCTTCGAACTGGTTACTGAAGTTGCCTCCCTTCCTCTATCAACAACTTATCAGCGTGTTTGCACATTTTCAAAGGCACTGTTTCTAATGCCATTTTTAATCGTAAAGAAATTCATTTATGATGGAGACATCTCCTCTTCCGATTAATATACTAATTGTACAGATGAACACGAATTCATTCTGATTGGTATGATGAGACATTTCGCCAGGACTCAAACATCACTATTATTTTTTTTCCCGTTTTAAAGAAATATTGATTAAATTCAAGTTTAAGCCAGCTTTAATACGAAGGCGCCACCAGACAGAACCAGCTGATGCATCTAATCAACACTACAAGGGACAGCGTCTGCCTATACCGGTGCTCAGGTCGTCTCCATTATTGTCTTGTATGCCTCCTAGCAGAGCAGCGCTAGGTATTTGTTTTGGTAAGGAATGTAGGGAGAAGCGATTAGAACAATAATGTAGGAATATAAAATCAGTTGCAGTGACGTCGTAGGATATATTACATAGCACATTAGTTTACGCTGATGTTTAATATCTAATGTACATTGCCTAACATATGTTAGGTTTAAGTAAGATTGACACTGATCATGTGACTGGTTAAAGTAAGATAGGAACTGATCATGTGACTGGTTAATGTAAGATAGACACTGGTCATGTGACTGGTTAAAGTAAGATAGACACTGGTCATGTGACTGGTTAAAGTAAGATAGGAACTGATCATGTGACTGGTTAATGTAAGATAGGAACTGATCATGTGATTGGTTAATGTAAGATAGGAACTGATCATGTGATTGGTTAATGTAAGATATAGACTGATCATGTGACTGGTTAATGTAAGATAGGAACTGATCATGTGATTGGTTAATGTAAGATATAGACTGATCATGTGATTGGTTAATGTAAGATAGGAACTGATCATGTGACTGGTTAATGTAAG
>JAUMHH010207272.1:0-12975 GCA_032359455.1 Chlamys rubida
TAAGTACCAATTAGCAGGCAGGGGGTCAACGTATATTTAAAAAAAAATGTTATTTTTCATAAATAACAAGAAAATTTGTACAATTGTACTCTGTGTATTTCTTGTCTATTGACGATTTTGGTATCTCTGAACTAGTATTTTTTATTATGAATTTTAATTGATGTTGAAATATACAAGATTGTAAAGTTGTGGAAGGATACGCCAACTCTGTATTTAACTAGCTATATCTCATTTCGTTACACAGCTGACCGTATTTCGTATTAGTCAATCCACACTGTTTACTTGTTTACACGAAAATGATTTCCCTTCATCAAGTCGTGAAAACTACCATCTTCGAAATTCCAAGGGTTACGCCCTCTTTCGTTTTGCATAACTAGTTTGACCACTTAATATACATCGAAAGAATAACGAGGCAGCTTAACGGCAACAGTGACCGTCTTTGATGTCGACTATCTCTCCTAATGATTGGCTAGGTTTTAATACTTTAAACCTGTCAAAAAGTTAACCGTAAGCCTTCGTTTTTGGCATAACATATTTCAGTGGGGGGCAGAGAAAATTAATGAGCGTACGCAGTAGAATTTCGAGAATGACGAACAACATAATAAAGGAATGTATCATTGATGATGTGTATATGTATATTGTAGCTGCTTGGGCTTGCACTACTAATACCCGGAGTACTGGTCCATATTAATGTGGACTTTGTCAGCGAGAAGGTACTTCCTTTGATGAGTACGTTGACGTTCGGTGGAATCTCATTGGCCGGAGCAGCCCAAGGTCTATCTATAGCCTTGATCATTGTAGGCTCGTTCCTATTTCTGATAGCTTTCATGGGCATTCTTGGAGCCTGCTGTGGCTGGAGAATGGCACTCATTATAGTAAGTAAAACAAAAACTAAACACATTTTTGCTGAACGATACTTATGAAACGATTTTTTTCAACTGACGTCAATTAGTCTTGCTATTCCGTCTTTGCGTATTGCAGATTTATCTTCTCTTGTGAGCAGGTATTGATTGTTACGTCATTGGTTTGTGAGTGTAACGTCATCAATTTTTGAGAAAACGACGTAATTTTCTCACACAAACCAATGAGGTAACAATCAATACCTGCTCTCAAGAGAAGATAACTCTGCAATACGCAAAGACGGAATAGTCACAAATGTTAACGCTACTGCATAAAGGGTACCGATTAAATCATAAATACTGCTACAGTACTACAGTCTTGTGTGTTGGGTCACTCATTTCTTCCACGTTTCGCAGGTGAGTTTCCATTTCTGCTTGGGGCAAACTACAAGCTTGTCTTTACCTCCCAAGGAAACAATAACTCACATGCTCTCTTATTCTGGAAACTTTACCATAGCGACATTACTTGATGTGGTGCAGCCATTTACCATTACATGTTGTTTTGACGTTAAGAAAGTATTGGAGAAAAAACAAAAGATTAGTCATGTGTGATGCAGACAGAAAAATCAACTCTCGGGATAAGAGTTTTGAATTTTAGCATGAGGGTTTCTACCTTCGGGTTGATATTTCTTTGTCTATATCCCACAAGAGTGATAGATTCTTATAATCTGTCAGAACCCAATTGTTCAAATCCGGTTCATTTAAAGTTTTCAGTCGGGTGTATCAAAATTCAACATTCAACGATACCAACATTTTATTGTATGTATAAGCATTTAATGCAAATATATTGTACAATTTCAAGTAATCTCAAAATCACACTTTAAACCATTCGGGCCCAGAAGCGTATACTGTACGTATGTTGGAAGAAATGAATGCTTACTTCTTATTTCCTTCACTCAACAGTTCAGCAACTCCAGATAGCTGATTCCATCACAACCACCATCGCACCAGAACGTAAGTCCAGTTCACGTGCACGTGACCTTCGACGACACGTGCGTCCATGTCCTAAGCTGTAGGCCTAGACCTATATAGTGTCCTTAAACGTTTCGAATACATGTCGAATGTCCTGTGCAGCTTCTAAGGTGTTATATACTGAAGGCTGGTGGCGCATTTATGATGTCTAAACTTTTTGTCTTGTTCATGTGTTAATGGGTTACATACTGAAATATGAAAGTGTATTTATGATGTCATAATCTTTTTAGTCGAGAACGCTTATACTGTTCTTTACATTGTAATTTGTGCCCATCCTCTTTGCAGTCTTTTTGGTGATAAAGTTTATAGAAAATAAGATTCAGTCAACCCTACAGGGACATCTATAGCGACTAGTCGTTACAATTTTCTGTAAACGTCCACTTAATTTTTATTTTTTTGGCATATTTTGGCCATAACATTTATTTTGATGAATGGATCACTCGAACTATGCTGAGCAAACAAATATACTTTCATAAGCCAGCCTCCATGTAATTGTATCTTTTTTATCATTTACAATTATTCAAGCTAAAGTAAACAAATCTTAATTTTGACGGCAAACAATTTTCCTGTCTTATAATCAGTTATATCGAACTTAACATTAAGGCATATCATAATTTCTAACATTGATTAAAGACAATGAAACTAATATCATTTGTTCTCTTATTCCAGAGTGCGTCGACAAGGTCGATTGTAGATTGTACGGCCAAACTTCCTGTCAGGGTAACTTCAAGGGCTGGGCTAAAGAAAACTGCAAGAACTTCTGTGGTTTCTGTACCGGTAAGTAGTGAAACCTCGTTATGCGCTACCAATCGCACTAACCAACGAATGCTTATGGTGACATACTTTTCCGTTTTTGTTCAAAATTGCATAACCCCGATCCAGATATTTCACAATGCATTCGCATTTATCCTGTCGCCGGGCTTTGCTCATGGGATCGGTGACACTAACTGTTGTAATGATATAATTGTGTATGTATTCGCAATAAGAACTTGAAATCAACATGTAAACACAAATCCATGATGAAGTACGGGCCTTAACTGCGTACATTATATCGCTCTTTTAATAGTGAGCTATGTTCAGTTAGAATTTGATACACTTTGAAAAAATATTCTAGTAGCATTAATTGGTTTTGAATTGCTATAGTATGCAGTGTACAGGACCAGATGTCCTTTAAGCTACTCGATGAAGCTTTGCGCATGTCACAAATGGCTACTGCTTCCGCTTATATCTGATGCTACCTTAGTTCCCGTTATCGTTGGGGGAAAACACAGGGATGAGAAAAATTCTTTATTTTTTTTTAAGGTAAAGGGTACCAGTGCACATTTATAATCGCGAAAAAGAGTTCCACTCAGATTTTTCTCTCTTCTATATATAAAAGATGAAGTAGCAAACAAAACTTTTCCTGTAATTTTTTTCAAAGGGCTTTACGGCCCATAAATTTGAACCTCACTTTGATGCTGTTCATTTGTAATTCCTAGATGGAAATATATGTGAAGTGTTGGTTTAGCAGTAATAAGGTCCTTGATTCGACCCCTGTAGTGAGTTTGCTGTCTTTTCTACTTCTATTTCCAAACATTTGAATTGAAACAACTATAGATCTGTACAATGGATCGCAACATGTGATTTGGACGGGATACTACTTTAATGAAAAGGACATAGAATACATTTTTCACAATAGTGACATGGTATTACATGTGACGTAGCTCAACTTGTTGGTACCCTTTACCGTTATAGTTTAAAAAATATATCGGGGGAAAAAAAGTATTGTATTTACTTTAAACTCAATATGTGCCATACCATATTGGCAGGAGTACCAACCCCTCCACCAGCCTGTGTCGACAAAATCAACAATTGTAACCAATATGAACCGAGTTCCTGTACCGACCCCAATTTCCATATCTGGGCAACCGACAACTGTAGAAAACACTGCAACCTGTGTAGCGGAGGCGGAGGTGAGCTTCAATCGCACATGCTTAGCCATGCTTATTTTATCAATTGTTATAATAAATAACTAAATAGCGTGAAATTAGAACGTGACGATTTCAAGGTGTCCAACCCTGATGATTGGTAAAGGGCTTATTTCGCTTTTCGCTTAGGAAAGATGGCGCCGGGATCACACTTCTGGAAGGAAAGGGGGGATCCGATCAAATAATTTGCTTGATAAAGATTGCAGGTCAATGTGTCGTAAACACTGCAGCCTCTTAGGAAGGGGGAATCGTGTTATCGCTCCGCCATATTGTTTTATCGATACGGAAGAGAAAATACGTATTACATTTATTAACGTTATCTACATCCCTACCATATGTCATATAATATAACACCAAATTACAATGAATCAACGCTGGGATTCTAATTGCCATTCAACATATATTGCCTTTGCATATTCACATTATAATTGTCCTTCATTTTCCGTACCACTGCCAAAAAACTGTAACTAAGTGCCAAAAACTGTAACTAAGTGCCAAAAACTGTAACTAAGTGCTGGAAACTGGTGCTTTTGTTTTGCATAAATGTAGCTTTGTTAAATCATTTATAAAAAGGAAACCATACCTTGCGGGACTTATGAGAAATAATTACGATGAAATAAACAAAATGTAATCAACAACACTGTTCTGAGTAGAAATAAATCAGCGGGGATAGACAGGGATTCAAACCATGAGCTTCAGATTATTATACTATTGCTCTAACTGATTGAGTTACCTTGTCACAGGAAGTGTCCTGGTCCAACTGTGCTACAGTTAAATGTATATCAAACCGGAAGTTAAAGGGAGGTAACTGTATATACTAAAAACGACAGTGCAGTGGGACAGGGATTCTTAAACGAATTAAATTTAATGAAAACGCCATTTCTAGTCTTTAGACAAATGGGTGTGTTTATTGTAATTTGTATTTACACATATCAAGTCAGAAATAAATGACAGTATTACCGAATTCACGAAGATATTTTTTCAATGAATTTTTAAATCTGTTAACTGGTACAGATATCATGCAGTTGTTCAAAAACGATATGTCTATTTACAAAACAATAGTTCATGCGTCATTTATTAAATATAACATCAGATAACAAGAATAAAAGTCTTACCTAAGCTTTCCTAAGAGTGACTCTGACGCCATCTTTGCCTGGACAAAAATGAAGCAAGCTCATCAGCAATCAATTAGATTGGACCTTCCCCCCCTCCCCGGTTTTGTCGTGTTGTTAGTAATTTATCATTTAAGTAATGTTCTATAATATGTATATTGTTTTATGGTCTGTATATTGTTGCGATGTCAAATATGTTTGCCGTATAAATTGTATATTATTGGATATTATATTGTTGTATGGTTTGCATATGGTTTGTGTATTGTTGTTTGCTCTGTATATTATTGTATAGGTGGTGTGTTGAATCGTTGTTTGGTTTGTACGGTGTGTATATGGTTTTGTGAATTGCTGTATGAATTGTATATTTAAGTATGATTTGTATATTGTTTTGTTGTGCGGTTTGTATATGGTTTTTGTATTGTTGTATGACTTGTTTATTATAGTAAGGTTTGTATATTGTTTTGTTGTGCGGTTTGTATATGGTTTTTGTATTGTTGTATGACTTGTTTATTATAATAAGGTTTGTATATGGTTTTGTTGTGTGGTTTGTATATGGTTTGTGTATGGATTTGTTGTGCGGTTTGTATATGGATTTTGTATTGTTGTATATGTTGTTGATTGTTATGTTGTAAGTTGGACAGCTGATGTATTGTTTCATCATCACTCACAATGATGTTTTAGTGAATACAATACATTATATACTTCTTATGACATAAACTATTTTATTTCTAAATTGATATCCGCCAAACACAGACAACATGCTATCGGTCATTGAAAACAACATCTTCTAAACAATGATGCTTTGAGTCAAGCATTGAAATCAGAATGAATATATCGTGAATACAGTACCTTATAAAGAGTCCATTTTGATCATTGTGTGATGAGACTATACACAAACATGTAATTACTGATTTTTCTTCTGATTAGCTCTTACACCACAGACCGGTAAGCAAGGGACAATGGCTAATGTTTTCAGCCTAGCTTTTGTTGACAATGCTGTTTCATTTTTTGTTTGTGCTTAGGTGTTGCGGACAAATTACGTTTTTTGTGCAGTCAATTACTAAATAGTATCTCTCTTTTTTTTGTTTTAAGTTTCAGTAATTCATTTCTTCAGCACTATTTGATTAATACACATACATCTGTCATAGAATTATAAACACGTCAACAGACATGATAGGAATTGCAAGAATTGAGGAGCCCCGGTTCTGGGTTCTTCTCCCCTTTCCCCCCCCCCCCCCCCCCAAAAAAAAGCTCCCCATGCAGGAGGGCTAAAAAATATCACACCTCCAAAGCCCGTTATTTTCTACATTACTTTACACGAAAAACTTGAACGAACACTTTTTGATAATATATTTGTCTATAACTATTAAGAATGCATAGTTTATTTTCTATTACTAGACACGTTACGTATTCCGATCGGGTCTTTGTCACATAATTAGATTTTTTAATTTTTATTTAATTTTTTCTTGTTTTCATATGTGAGATATCGCTCGCTATATCCATTACTAGCGTTAGACACTAAATGTTTACATACCAAGAGTCACTAGCTTTTCCTGTCTGACAAAACATAACAAAAAATAAATTAGAAACGACATAGACGATAAATATATTGCTTTGTTGTTTTTTTCGCCTTATGTTCGGTTTTGCTTTTCATAATCAAACACGTTTGCTTCGTAATTCAATCGTGCATTTAACTGTTTAAATGCGACACTATTTCATAATCGCCTGCTTGTTCGATACGCTGCTTTTAACACAGAGGTAAGTTTGCCTTGTGCTTCACGGAATATGCATTGATAATTCTTCGTGTAATTATTTGTTAATCATGCCTTTTAACTTGGTCAACAGTGGCCAGCATGACAAATTAATCAAACGTTATATAGAAAAATGTTTTGGATAAACGCAACTATTTTCAATGTTAGTTTCAATTTTACAAATCTTGACAATAAATATTTATACTAGAAAAATAACAACAAAATATAGTAAATGGAAAGCACATAAAAATGCATGAAAATTATTCTTTATTAATTTATGTTTTCAGGATCAGGAGCTGTTCCTATTCCTTCTGTAATAAATCCAGCCCCAGCGACACCAGGACCAGGTCAACCCTCGTATTTCTTTATTTCTTAATCCGGCTGGAATCACACTGCTTGGCTATATTACTTAATGTTGCTGCTTTGATACCGTGCGTGGTGATTTTGCTTCGCAACCTTATGTGCTGATGTTGGTTGGTCATGTTGTTTGGCAACGCTGCTTCTTTTCTTTTAGCAACGTTGTTGAGTAAACATTTCTTAACTATCTCGCTTGGTGATGCTGCTCTTGGATATTCGAAACATTGAAATGTGCTTGCATTTGAAGAATGGTATTTGAAGTGTTTGCACATTTGCACTCAAATGTGTTGTTGTGGTGATTTCATTTTGTCCGTCGACGCATCGCGCTCAAGAGAGATAAAGTATAATAACACAGTAATGGAATCATGTTGCATAATCAGGTCCTCTCTCTTGCTTGGTAATGCTTTCATTCCTAGCTTTACTTTATCGTTCATCTATCATTTAGAAGTTTAGTTAAATGTTTAGCTGTCTCATGTGTTTGGTCATGTTTTCATTCCAAGCATTAGCTCAGCGTACATCTATCTTACTTGTTTGGTATTGTGTTCATTCCATGCTTTAGCATAACGTTCATCTTTCTCGCTTGCTTGGTAATGTTTTCATTCAATCTCGCTTGCTTGGAATTTTGTCAAGTTTTACTTTATCGTTCGTCTATTTTACTTGTTTGGTTATGTTTTTCATTCCAAGCATAACTAAGCGTACATCTATCTCGCTTGTTTGGTAATGTTTTTCATTCCAAACTTTCGCTTAACCTTCATCTTTCTCGCTTGTTTGGAAATGTTTTCTTTCAAACTCGCTTGCTTGGATATTTTTAATGTCAAGCTTTAGTTCACTCGTTTGCTTGGTATATTTTTCATACTAAATTATATACAACTTTTCATCCATCTCATTTGTTTGGATCATTTTCTTGCCTTGCTTGATTTTACCTCTTGCTTTGATGCATTTCCGAGACAAGTTCCGTTAAGCTAGCTTTTATGTTAACATATTAATCCAACTCGTTGGATGCAAAACCATGCCCTGTAACATTTGGGTTATTTTTTTCTCGATTTAAGGCACAAACTGTGACGCTTGATTTAGCAATAAAATATTTTTCATATGCAATGGACTTCCTTATAAATCATACATGTTAATGGGAATATATCTTACAAGTTTGATTGCTTACTAGACTACTTGTATTCTTTGTATATGTTGTTCTTGTATTTGCTATTTATATATTACGTTTGGATTTTCCATACCTTTGTTTCCAATATTAAACATAGCTTGAACATTAAATCTTGCAGTATGACTTTATATACATCATGTTTGCTGGAATACAATGGTGAATTTATGTGAAAAGCATGTTGCTTGTTTATAATTGTGGCTTAGCGTCACAGTATGAAATCGTCATCTTTCACCAAGTCTAATGCATTTTGAATACATGTAACATGAAGTACTCAAACATTGTAGAAAATAACATAATGGATTCTTCCATTAATTATTTGAAGATGGTTATATTAGCTTAACATATTTATGTGTACAAAAAAGCCATTGAAAATTGGACGTCGTTTGGAAGAGTAAAGAAAAAGTAAGAACGTTAATGAAGTACAGTTTGTACATTAATGGAAGTCACTTTGTATATACTAACGAGGCAATTAAGTAGGATATACATAATGATGTGGAGAAGCTAAACTCAGTTTTAGTGTAATTTAACAGTCAAATTATAAAATAGATCAGAATTTCAAATTCTGTAATTAAGAGGAAATTATTTGCAAAAAAGGTTATTGTTGCATAACAAAAACGTTCCTCATACACACAAAAAATGGATCTCAACACCAGTCGTAAATCCACGTAGAACCGGGAGCCGAGGCTGATGTTGAGATCCATAGATGTTTAATCAACCTTTCTATAATATTTTCATGTCATTTTCTTTATATTTTAGGGTATGCTGTGCCCAATTTTCCAGGAAGACGTAATGTTCCTGCTCTACGATGTAAGATATATGATTATACAGTATTCGAACAGTCCTGCAACATACCCACTGTAGAATAAAAAAAATACACTGACTGCATTAAGATCTCAACTAAAACAGGGAATGTTAATCATCTTCTTTTAAACATGTAATTTTTCCTCGTCGACTAGCTTACACATAGTTTATAATTCTCATCAGCTGCTTTATACTATTTTGCAAAATAGTTGATACCGCTCAGTGGTTTGATAATATTACTTATTAAATAGATTAAACTACTTATAAACTTGTTTATACATCTCATTGACTTGATTATATCTCACATTGACTAGTTTATACTTCTCATCGACCATTTTATACCTCTCATCGACTTGTGCAGTCTGACAGGGAGGCCATGGTGCTTTGGCAGTGTGTTGACACTAAATTGATGTCATGCTATTCTTTGATTACAGCGGTAAAGAGGCAAGCCGGTACCGGATCAGAACCCAACGGCTTCATGACGGAGAAGCCCCCTACCACTGTGACTAGCACAGAGAGTCCTCCCTCCACAAAAGCCCCAACCACTCTTGAGCCCCCTCCTGCACTCCCGTCCCATGAGAACGAGGGCACTGGTGCAGAAATCGTAGAACCAGGTAGGTATTTTTTATTTACGTGCTGCAGTTGAATCAAGCGATCTGGGAAGATTAAGGAATATGTTTATTTACGTCACTAGGTATTTGTTCAGATGGTTACCTCTGCTGGAAAACTATAAGTTCCCGGTGGTTGCAACGTTGTTACAGGTATTCATTATGGTACGGATTAACACTTTCACCACTGTAGACCATAATTGACTCATCCATATTAATGCATGGTAGAGTCTACTAAAATTACATGGGGGTGAAGGGGTTAAATGGAATACCCGTTTAAGAAAATGATGTTGTCAAAAATTGTACAGTAAATTTGTATCGTTATAGTTTTAAAGTACATTTTCCCTTTCACTGTATTTCTAAATAAATTGAAGCATTTGACCATTCGTTCCAACAAAGGGTCCTTAATTGACGGAAGGCCATATAACACAGTTTAATATCAAACTTTCTGCATCGATACATCTTTGACTTAATGATTTCGTACTTCGTATTTCTAATTATTGAACTCTTTCAAATAAAATCATCACTCTTAAGTTATACTTAATACTACACATGAACTTAATATTTCAATCCTCAGACGAAACAAATATCACTTACTGTCCAGTATGTAATTGCGGGGGCAAAACAAAACAAAAACGCGAAAATTGATGACACAAATTAACATTCATGTTTATGAAACAGGATTTTGTGATTTTTAAATGTAGGTGTGCACAAATCGCTTCTCCATATACTTCAAAAATTATATTAAAAAAACCCCAAATTGATTACTGAAGTGTTAAAAAGATCGTAATTCGAACATAAAGTTAATAAAACAACAGTATTAACGAAGAAAATATTTACATGGGACCCATTGAAAATGAAAGGCGAAAAAGACCAGGTGTTCCGGAAGAATAAACGCTCAGTCAATAAATACCTTCTAATTAAATTTATGTCCAATCCGAGGAGGAACACGTCGTCCTAAAAGGGAAAACCAGTGTTATGACAACCAAGCAAGCAATATACCAAGGAGCAAAATCAGAAACACACACTCTTAACATGAGGAAGTCGAATATTTTGTTCAATGAAATCAAAGGGAGGAAGGGATGTAACTATCAAATAAACTACAATCCAATACAAATGCTGTTGTGCACACAGTGCAACATGTATTTCATTTATCTACCTATCTTTTTATTTCATCAATGAACTAATTAATCAAATTACTGATAAATGAATTAATTTTAGTCTGTTCATGTTTCATGTTTTTCGTTTTCAATCGATGTTCTTGAAAAAGAAAATCACATGCTTATATATATTTTTTTCAATCGATCGTATTGACAAAAACTCACATATATGCATTTGTATATTTTGTTTTCTATTTGTAAGTTGTATTTAACGGAGTTTTTCTGAAATGTTTGCATAAAAATGTATGTATTCACACGTACATGTATTTGCAGTCATTTGGAATTTGGAAGGATACATCTTTGCAATGAAAGATATCCCATTGTTCATTGATTTCACCTTACAATATTTTGATGTTCATCATCAACTAAATAAGGATGACAAGTTTGTTGATGGGCTAATTTTGAATTATGAATTGTTCCCACAAAAAAATTAAAAAAATTCCAACCAAATGCTTTTTTCCATTGCTTCAGATTTTGCTTATAAATATCTTTTTCAACATTTTTGCTGACTTTTACAAGATTTTTGTTGGCTATTATGACATTAAGTTAATTCAAAGACTGAAACGCCAACTGTAGGAAACATGTTAAAAGTTGCTTTTAATGTCAGTAAGATATATAAGAAATATTTCATATGTGAAAAGTGATTAAAAAAAAAATCGTATCGTATTGAATATTTTTCTGTAACCTCGTTTTCAAACATGTTTTGATAAATGCAAGTCATTATTATTTATTTTGAAAATTGTTGTTACAGAAACTAAATTATACAAAGAATAGGCAAATGATGCTGGTGGACAGCACATAGTACGATTATGTGATGGTATCATTTAAACTATATATAACATATATAATTTAGTGATAGGCTTTCATAATCGAAACTATTAAAATATGTCGTAAGAAATAGGGAGTTACACATCGAAATCATTTTAGTTTAGAAGGTTCTTAGAACTTGAAGAATAATGTAGAAATGTCGATAAGACGATGTGTAGCGTTGGATATCGAACTCATACAGTTTATGTTTTGTTCATTGTATTTCCGCATAATACATTTTAACAGTTAAGTTACAGTATATCCAGTTGTCCTAAATCGGAAACAATTATACTACAAACCTTCTTGACTATGTATATCATATGCTATAAAATACGACTTGTTGTCCGTTTTACAACAGATGTTTTGTTCGATGTTACAGCATTTCCAGTCACGCCAGTTAAAACGACAACAGAAAAGGGACCAGCCCCTCCATCGACAACTTCCACTGAGTCTCCCCCAGCAACATCCACTGAGTCACCCCCTGATACAACCACGGAATCCCCCTTAGGAACCCGTACCTCAACAGAGATGGGTCCCACATCTACCGAAATGGCTCCATCTACTGATAATACCACAACGGACAACTCAACAGAGATGACAACGCCATCAATGAGCGGTTCAGAAAACACAACAGATTCTGGAGCTTCAAGTGGACCAGATATGACAACAGATTCAGGCGTATCTGCCCCTTCCAATGGTCCACCAGCTGTGACAACTGATTCAGGCGTATCTGCCCCTTCAAATGGTCCAGCAGCTGTGACAACTGATTCCGGAGTATCAACCCCATCAAATGGACCAGATATGACAACAAATGCAGGCGTATCTACCCCTTCAAACGGACCAGATATGACAACAGCTTCAGCCATACCAACCCCTTCAAATGGTCCACCAGCTGTGACAACAGATTCCGGAGTACCAACCCCATCAAATGGTCCACCAGCTATGACAACATCTTCAGGCATACCAACCCCATCAAATGGTCCACCAGATATGACAACAGATTCAGGCGTATCTGTCCCTTCCAACGGACCAGATATGACAACAGATTCAGGCGTACCAAGCACTTCAAATGGTCCACCAGCTGTGACAACAGATGCAGGAGTACCAACACCTTCAAATGGTCCACCAGCTGTGACAACAGATTCAGCTGTACCAACCCCTTCAACCGGACCAGATATGACAACAGATTCAGGCGTACCAAGCACTTCAAATGGTCCACCAGCTGTGACAACTGATTCCGGAGTACCAACCCCATCAAATGGACCAGATATGACAACAGATTCAGGCGTATCTGTCCCTTCAAATGGACCAGATATGACAACAGATTCAGGCGTACCAAGCACTTCAAATGGTCCACCAGCTGTGACAACAGATGCAGGAGT
>JAUMHH010207283.1:0-12974 GCA_032359455.1 Chlamys rubida
TGTAGGGATGCCAAAGTGATGTAAGGATGTCAAAGTGATGTAGGGATGCCAAAGTGATGTAAGGATGTCAAAGTGATATAGGGATGTCAAAGTGATGTAGGGATGCCAAAGTGATGTAAGGATGTCAAAGTGATGTAGGGATGCCAAAGTGATGTAAGGATGTCAAAGTGATATAGGGATGTCAAAGTGATGTAGGGATGCCAAAGTGATGTAAGGATGTCAAAGTGATGTAGGGATGCCAAAGTGATGTAAGGATGTCAAAGTGATATAGGGATGTCAAAGTGATGTAGGGATGCCAAAGTGATGTAAGGATGTCAAAGTGATGTAGGGATGCCAAAGTGATGTAAGGATGTCAAAGTGATGTAGGGATGTCAAAGTGATGTAGGGATACCAAAGTGATGTAGGGATACCAAAGTGATGTAAGGATGTCAAAGTGATATAGTGATGTCAAAGTGATATAGGGATGTCAAAGTGATGTAAGGATGCCAAAGTGATGTAAGGATGTCAAAGTGTTGTAGGGATGTCAAAGTGATGTAGGGATGCCTACAGTTATAGAGGGATACCAAAGTGATATAGGGATGCCAAAGTGATGTAAGGATGTCAAAGTGATGTAGGGATGTCAAAGTGATGTAAGGATGTCAAAGTGATGTAGGGATGTCAAAGTGATGTAGGGATGTCAAAGTGATGCAGGGATGTTAAAGTGATGTAGAGATGCCAAAGTGATATAGGGATGCCAAAATGAAACAGAAATAAAGGCATTTTCGAAGTGTCATTGGAGTGGTCGAAGTGTCATTGGAGTGGTCGAAGTGTCATGGGAGTAGGCGTTCTAATTATATAATAAGAGTGCCTAAGAGCGTCAACGATTTTATTTTACATTAATCGAACTAAGAAATGAATTCTGTCCGAGTGGTTGTGGTTCTATAGTTCTGAGCAGGATCGCAAACAAACAAATAGGTCTTCTGTTTGCTCTGCAATCCTGTTCCTAAGTAAAGGTTTATGTCTTGATAAAGAGAAATCATAATCCATGTCAGTCACATAAAAGGATGCCCGAGGAAAATGCTGATGATTTGATTTTTTTCCCCCGGACAGTACACAAATACAGATATTCAATTAAATTTTAACTTTTCAACAATTTGTACATGCTTTAAAATGTCATAAACCAATATTTACATTAAATGTTTCTAGGAACCACTATAAAAGAGTTGTAAGAGACAGTATCTTAAACCATAAAAAACATAGACTATATCGAAAAACAATTTACAAAATATCCAATATATAAAACAAATCATTTCAAAGAACAAAGTTAAATTTCACTTTATTTGGATGTTGATAAAATTCAAATCAACCAAACAAACTCTATGGCACTACAATGTCTGTCTTATTTCCCTATATATAGAAGACACATAGTAAATACGTGTATTTCATCGTCAAATTCATTATCACAGAACTCACAGAATTCTTGTAGTACAGGGATGTTTTTATATCGACAATTCTCTATGCGTAATGGAGCAGTCCCACATTTAGGCTTCACTATTGCGCTTCTTTGGGATCTTGTATCTTTTGCATTTACATATTATTCACATATATACTGAGACTTAAACCTGCAATTTGTTCGCTGCTTATCTTTTCTACGTTGACTTGTAGGGTTGCAATAATGTGTTGTCATTTCCCTTGTTTACTTGTGTCATAGCTCCTTGCACTAAGTGACACAACAGTTATAACGTTTGATAGCATGACTGGAATTACAATTTTATTTTATAAAAACAAATAAAAACAAAACAAAAGAAAAAGAAAAGAAATGAAGTATTTTGCGACGTTCTCGGCGAAAATACCGATTCAAATAGAATACCATAAGATATAACAAATTTTCAATTTTCTGTTTTAAATGGCTAAAGTATCGTGTTAGCAACGGGATCCTAATCCACATTCAATTGACCACAGTGATCATTCTACGACGACACAGAATTGTCTTCATTAATATAGCTGATGGTATCCGAGCAAACATATGAGCTGCATCATATCGCCCGATCTCTAGGGGACGTTTCCAGATAATAAAAACGTATATACACCAGTGCACACGCCCTGTCTCAGGTTTTGCTGTAGGCGAAGAGTGCTATCGTTATTGTCAGGAGATTTTCATTGTCAAGGACACTGGGAAGGGGGTCACAGTGCTGTCAGGTCATAACAGCTAGTCAGAGGGTCGTAAAACCAAACAAAGGCAAATGATGATACAGCCTTTCAGATGTTGGTCAACTAAACACGTCTTAGATTCCATACAATGTACTATTTATAACATACGCAAACATAACAATCCTAAAATTTAAACGTAAACATGATTTATGAAAAGTTCTTTTTTACACAACCAATAAAATTTATAAAAAAGTATATACACCAGTACACACGCATTGTCTCCGGGTTTTGGTGCAGGCGACGAGTGCTATCAGTATTGTCAGGAGATGTTCATGTCAAGGAAAATCTTAATCCACATTACAGCAATCACAGACCATGTCACACAGACAAATCATGTGATTGACTGGGATAACTTCAAAGTTTTGGACAGAGAGAGCAATCTGTTCAAGCGGCAGATAAAGGAAGCCATCTGGATACGCCGCAGTGGGCCAGCTCTAAATCGAGACGAAGGGGGCTCAAAGACTCTCGCACATCAATGACCAAGTATTAAACAAAGCGTAGCTGAATCGAGTCATTTCAGTACATATATAATAATTATTGTACAGACATCGGTTTTGTGGACAACTCGTACACATTTTACACCTTTGTGTGCATACACTTCATTAGTCATTTGTCTGATGAAGGTGACACTGTACATATCGTACATATGTACTAGTCATCGAAACGTCACATAGAAAAAATAATTATTGGTTGTATAAAAAGAACTTTTCTTAGTTCATAATTACCAACATGAAGAAAATGTTTAGAAACAGAGACTGTTACGTTTTCTTGGGTCTTCGTCATTTGAGTATACAAAATCTTACCTCATGATACGGTAATACATACCTGTATCAAATGCTTCCTGATCTAATTTCAAGTTTGTCCGTGACAACATACTATAAAAACAACATATTTCTTTAGATGCTGATTATTGTGCATGAATGGTTTCCGATTTTCAGATATCTTCATCCTTAATTGTTTATACATGTATCAGCACAGTAGCGAATTTTAGACCCAAAATGTAAGTGTATAAAAACTCGACTTTTTTTTCTTTCGTGTATCCATAAAACATTACGAATCTGACACCTGACGCATTTCCTTTAAATTTTTCCCAAAAGTGTGTGTAAACATATAACAAAAGAATGCGTTGAAGCACAACGTTTACCATATAAAGTGACTGGATATATGTTATACAAATCAATAATCTGAGCAATAACTATGATGTATCGGTAAACAGTAATGTGAGGCGACAAAAACGTGCCAAAATGCATTAGTAGTGTTAATGTGTTGTATTGACCAATATTGTTGAGAGCACAATCACATTAATTGGCATTGGCTAATTAAATGCTGTTATATGACGGAAAAAACAAATAATAATTGCAATCCATATATTTAAAAAAAAAAACTCGTGTTATTTGCAGGATCACTGACTACCAACACATGTCTCCTTTATTTTGTTCTTAACAAACATTTACACGTTCTACTCGATATATCGCCAGACTCTTACATAATGCCGAAAATTCGCTTAACAAATATTGGAATTATAAGGAGTTTACTGTTTTTTCAAATGATAAAGCAATAGAAAGAAATATTATGAGTACACGTACGTTTTGTGAATACCTAGGGAAACATATGTAATTGTACATTAGTTTGCTTGCATTTCTATAAACTGAATTAATAAATAAAAACAGGTTCTGTTTAAGGTCATGTTTCCTTGGTGGGTAAAAGTTTGATTTACATAGTTATATCTATTCCCCAATCTGACATACACCTGTTGACCACTCTGCCGTCATGACAACCATCACGATAAATCACACGGCCTACTGGTCGCTCATTTCGGACATTGAAGAGTAAATACTATCTATTTCGAATCTGCGAATAACCGATGCGTTTCTCATGTCGATTCGGGGATAAATAATCTGATGTGATAGCTAAATCAGGCAACTCGCCTGGCGTCATGGTGTCCTAGCTGTAGGGAATGGCAAATGAATACGGTGATTGTTTTGGATAGACTTACCTACCTATATATATATATACCTTGTAGCAGTGTACGGTGATTGTCTTGGATAGACTTACCTACCTATATATATATACCTTGTAGCAGTGACGGTGATTGTCTTGGATAGACTTACCTACCTATATATATATACCTTGTAGGAGTGTTCATGTGCTGCTCACGAGTGCGTACGCATGGTTGGAAAAACACCATATTTAAGTACAAGTGTACATAAAGGGCATCGAAACAAAGTCTGTAAATACAGAAAACATCAGCTAATGTCTTGAAAAAACTTCCAAATGAAGTATGTTAACTGTATCTCTTTGTCGAAATACTTTTTCCCCCTATCATAATTTTGTAGAAGTAATCAATGCATGTGCATGTATATATTATGGTGGAATACATCAAGAGGGTGAGATATTGTTGGATAAAACAATTAACGAAGGCCGCATGCGGTCTGACTTGATTATTTTCCAAAATTTTCGAATTCCGAGTTCGTATAAGTAATATAAATAATAATTTCTTAATGATATTTTGTATTCGTTATTACTTATTGTAAACTCTGCTGGTGGACTCTCAGTCCCCGAGGTTGGCCGTACTCTGCTGGTGGACTACCAGTCCCCGCGGTTGGCCGTACTCTGCTGGTGGACTATTAGTACCCGAGGTTGACCGTACCCTGCTGGTGGACTACCAGTCCCCGCGGTTGGCCATACTCTGCTGGTGGACTACCATGGCCAGTACCTGAGGTTGGCCGTACTCTGCTGGTGGACTCTCAGTCCCCGATGTTGGCCGTACCCTGCTGGTGGACTACCAGTACCCGAGGTTGGCTGTACTCTGCTGGTGGACTACCAGTCCCCGCGGTTGGATGTACTCTGCTGGTGGACTACCAGTCCCCGAGGTTGGCCGTACTCTGCTGGTGGACTCTCAGTCCCCGCGGTTGGCCATACTCTGCTGGTGGACTACCAGTCCCCGAGGTTGGCCGTACTCTGCTGGTGGACTTCCAGTCCCCGAGGTCGGCTGTACTCTGCTGGTGGACTACCAGTCCCCGCGGTTGGCTGTACTCTGCTGGTGGACTACCAGTCCCCGCGGTTGGCCGTAACCTTGTACATGTAGCTGCATTTATTCTGGCACGGTATCCATGAAATAATAATCCATGCAGAATTATTTGTAGTCAAAAGTTTAAATTTGTAACGTTTGATTGGCGCTTTACTCTTCTCGCTTTATCCCACATGTTTCGGGAGTAATAGAACATGTTCTTTCTTATAACCTTTAGTACCACTGATGAGTCCTTAATGGACGAACATTGATATATGGTGCAGTAAATGTTTACTTCGTTTGGCTCTCAGTATCGACAGACTAAATATTAAATAGGAGTTTCCTTGCTCGTTATTTTAGTAATTGTTCGTTGTACATGTTATAATTTTTACAATCATTAAAGCTACAACTTGAACAACTGTTCAAATAACAAGTAAATATAAAAAAATTGACAACATCGTATTGTCTACACTGTAAGAATTACTTTATTGCCCCATATCAAATTCTAAGTAATTCGGTTCCTACAAACATACATTTTGCAAGGATCCAGTGTTGTTCGGGAAGCTACCGTTAGTATTATTTTTGAACCCATACATTAAATACAAAGATATACTTAAACAGCCCCAGAAACTAATACGTTCAATTGACGCTCTACATCTTGGTCGTTTCATGGTCTGGCTGTTAGATCAATTCACCAGACTGACATGAACGTGTTGACCTCTCCGTCCGCCACGTCTGTTATTACAACATTTCACGATCTAATAACCCCCATTTCGGACGTATCATACACGTACCCACGTGTTACGTATCTGATCACCGATGCCTTTAACGGTTAAGATTAAAAGGAATTGACAGTTAAATCGGGCAACTAGGTGACGTGTACGTTTTATTTCTAGGACAAGCCGATGTTGGTTCATTCTAACACTAGCTGTTGATAGGTCGGTAAGTGTTTTTCTGTAACTTGAATACTCGTATGTACCCCAATTATATAATTTTGATGTCTTTCATATTTTCATGTTGTCAGATTCTGTTCATATGTTATGTTTTTAATTTCGCCCTTTTGTTTACCCTTGTTCTCGTTTGTTGATGTTTTGTTTGGCAGATTTTGTTCTTTTGTCAACAATGATAACTTGATCAGATGGTCAACGACGTTCAATTCCAATTCAATATGAATTGGCTTCAATATCAAAAAGCGTTTGAAATTATCTTAGAAAGGATGATACTAACGTATAAGTGTGACATTTTAATGACTTTCATTTTGTTTTCGGTTTTTATAATCCTCTTTTTCATCAACGATATAAATATGTGATCTAATGTAAGGATCGTTTAGTAATACTTTGATTAATTCCTCTGATCAACCATCGTACATTTCATTACAGGTTTACATTACTAAACTTTGATACAGTAATAAATATTTGAAGAACCGTTTGAACTGTAACTATCTGGTTATAATTGTGAAAAATAGTTGTGATATTTGAAGTTGAGATAAATATAGTGATATGTAGTTGCGATATATGATTGTGATATTTGTGTGTCATATTAGAACTTAGAGTTGTGACTGGAGTAAGAGTAAAGTTCCATAAATGTTCTTTCATCCATAAAATACTTAAGTGTTATGTTCTCCTAGATCTGTATAAATCGCATTAATTGATTACTAAATCTTAAATGATATTATATATTTATGAGATAATGATATAGTATTTATATGTTTACATTTGCAAAAATATTTCATTCTGTAAATAAGCAATGTTTCTACGTGTATCTATTTACTTATTTAACCCACAAATCAGATAAGCTATTGGTAGGTATATAAACTGAATTTACATAAACTGTAATGTTGTTCATCGTATGTTTTTATTGTGGAATTAACTGCGGTGTAATGTCTTAATACTTGTAGAAATCATGACTGCTACATTGTTAAGGCGGCTGTATGGGACACTTGCCTTTTTACATTTTGTGACGTCAGCGTTGACCACATGCCCCCACAATGATGTTACTCTATCACGATGGAGTGACATAAACACATGGCCTGATAATACGGTAAAATGACTGAAATGTTTTTGAAACATTTATGACGGTGTGCAAAACAGTTTTAAAAATGGTTTTTTAACGTTAAACATTCTATGAGAGCTCATTTCTTCCAGCATACCAGCATATATTTTGAATCAATGGCAAGCCTTTATATAACTTAAGGAAAAATCAAACCCGGTAGATTAATGGTAAAATATGTTAAGTCTGTAACAGGTGATTTTTTCAGTTTGTGTCACTGTATGGCAAACCCCTTTAGTTTGTATAATAGATATTATAAACAAATAAGTTAAAACACGTTAGCCTATATTCAACCTCGATACTCCAGGGGTTACGATCACTGTCTTAGCAAAATTGAAAGCACAAAGACAGCTTTTTAATTGTTCTCTGGTAAAAAAACCTGACCAGTCACTAGGCTGATACCTGTCCTTTGACGATTACAAAGGAGCGACACCTGACTTCAAAGTCAATCAAATTTTACCGTTACGCGACCGCGAGATTCTTATGATTTACATCAAAGGCTTAAACTAGCTTTTTGTTCCTTCAACAAGGTGGCGCACAGTTAGCCTTCAAGGGGCTATTCCAGTGGCGCAGAGAGCGAAAGTGAGCGTAACGCCCTGGAGTATCGAGGAAGGCCTATCTTATCATATCTCAGAAACATAACAGATATATCATATGATATTGAAGATATATAACAAAGAAAGTAAAAAGTGGCAGTAAATACGAATAAAAAATAAAGAAAATAGGAGAAAATGATACACCTACTTAGATGCCATATATATATATACTTACTGTATATATTATCTAAGTGTCTAGGTAAGCATATCATTCAAACACGGGAACATCATTCCTATACAGGTAACTGGTATATCAGTCAATATTAAAGGTTTATTTAATAAAGCTCATATTCCACGTCTTTATTAGCTTCCAGCGGCTGGCGCTAACGTCAGCATATCTGGCAATGTCCTCCTGGACATGTCACCTCCAGCATTGTTTGGAATAACTGTGGAGACTAACGCCAGGCTCGTGTGGAGTCCAGAGGGAGACTTCAGGGTGATTACAAACTTCATCCACGTAAAGGGCGAGTTCCACATTGGTTCAGAGACCTGTCCATTCGAGGCAAACGCTCGGATTTCTGTGACTGGTATGGAGATGCAATTTGTTTAATTTTACCAACAGCGTTTATATTTCATATAGGTTTGCTATGTCTGTTTCAAATGACTTAAAATAGAATTATACACCAAAATGTTTTTCACCAAAATCTTTTGTTATCCTTACACTAAACACAAGTGCGTTTAGCTATGTCATTATGTGCATAACATAGTAACGCGATGAAATTTTCATGAGATGCGTTGATATACAACTATTTACCTACACGATGCCTCTTTTTAAGCATGGATTAACCAACACGGTGTATTTATAGTTTATAGTTTAAACAAGTATTGCTTTTGTACAGACAGTTATTCCCTGCACAATCTTACAGTCGACTTACATTGCTGATATAAAAATGTAACGAACAGATATATAATATTGATAAGTCGAACTTATGATCATGTATTATTTTGTAAAAGGTAAATTACCTAGTAAGAAAGTGCTGTATTTAAATACCTCTCTTTTAGGTGATCGAAAAGAATATTCGGTTCCCAAGTTCGGTCAAAAGTTTATTGGAGTGGACAATGGAGGAACACTAGAAATCCACGGGAAGAAGAAGCTCTCGTGGACCAAGTTAACCCAAACAATACCCCGACTACAGAAGACCAATGGCTTGGTATTTTCCTCGAGTGCCGACCTTGTAAGTAAATAAACACTCTTCATGTACTTTGTACTTGCTTATATTTTTAAGGGATTTATTTTCCTAATTTTACCGATACTTTCAATTCGTTGAAAAGTTAAATGATAAAAATGCTATTTTGCGATCTTAATTAATTCGAGCGAAAATAATAATCGTTATCATTCGTGATCGATATACTATATTAAACAACTGTTATCATTCGTAAGCGATATACTGTATTGACTGTTATCGTTCGTAAGCGATATACTGTATTGACTGTTATCGTTCGTAAGCGATATACTGTATTGACTGTTATTGTTCGTAAGCGATATACTGTATTGACTGTTATCGTTCGTAAGCGATATACTGTATTGACTGTTATCGTTCGAGAACGACGCACTGTTTGAAGAATTGTTATAATTCGTGAGCATTAACCTGTATAAGATTGTTCTCATTTATGAGCGATAGAATGTATTAAATGATTATTTAAGATCGTGAGACATTGACTATGTTAAATATATATAAAGGTGCAGTCAGTGAAGACTATGTTCAAGTTTTATGATCACCATGATGATATCACAGGGAAACATGCTCTCTGTTTGTGTGATAAGAAGGTCGATGTTTTTGGTTATGCTCATTAGTGTGCCCTGTGGTTTTGTTCTCACTACCCGAGTTATCGTGGTGAAGACGTGAAGCTACTTGGTTTGACCTAGATTTATATGGCAGGCTTCATCGATGAAGCAGAAAACCCTTCAGAAACATCCGGACTTATTCTTCATTTACTTTTTGAAGGGTCCCCATCCAAATCTTGCCGTTGTTCATATTTTGCCGTAGGTTCATCGATTTTGAGTTCGAGTTAGGATTTTTTTTGACATTTCGGTATTTTCCCGTGTTTTAGACACTGTAGTCGCTTTATGAATGTATCTAACATGGTTTTATCACGTGTACATTCATATTGTCCTCTGATACGGAAATGATATGTGTTTGGTGCCAAATGCTGGTTTTTCTCTAAGTGTTCAGATTTCATATTATTTTCTCCCTTTCCTTAAAAAACAAATTATTGTTTCTTGCCATATACTATATGTTTTGATATTAGATTCGCCGCTCTTTCAAAACAAATATAACAAAATGAAATAATTTGCAATTTATTTTCACGAAAGGAAACCAGTGAAGAATAAAAAAAAGATATTTAGACATGTTCAGATAACTAAGATACATTTTTATTGTTTCTATCGCGAAATCAAGTTCTCACGATTAAGTTGTTTAAGGATCCATGTCCCGTGAAAACACTAGACATTTCCACTTTAGTAGTTCATTTAGTTTGTACAGAACTGAAGCGAGATTGGATTTTGGCACAACTGTTGATCAGGTACATAGTTCAGTTGGTTAGGGCGACAGTACATGTATGATTATTTGGGTTCCAAGTTATGCATTTTATTCATTCAGAGAGTACCGTTGTTGATTATTTTCCTTAATATTATTATTTCGTTTGTTTCAGCCTTATTTTTTTCTGTTTATTTCATTTTTATTGTTTCACAAAACTTCTTCAATGTATAGCATTTTTTGTCAGAAAAGAATTATAAAAGCTAAAATTATGCCTGTAAGAAAGTTTCCAGTGCAAAGTTACAGTTTTTGACAGTTGTACTGGGTATACATTTCATATTATTAACGTTATTAAAAAACAATGTCATCTAAAGCAAGTACATGTTTAACGTATTGTATTAAATATTCAATATTCTGTTTTTCCATAGCCAATTGGACATCACCAAGAAGGATTAGGCATCTATACGTTCAATCCAGATGGTGGTCTCCACAGTTTTAAAATGTTCTCTACTAGTGGTGTATCGAATGCAGATGCGTCTTGGGCTGTTCAAAATATTGCCTCACATCTGTCGAGTGAGTTGCAAAAATCAAACTTATCAAGAATTAAGAAAAGATAGCAGGCATCGTTTTCTAGAAAAAACATGTTCAAAACACAAACAGCTCAAATTTCATGAGATTCATTTTTTAAACTTGCTGATGCTTAAATATCCATGTAGATATTTTTCACCAATCAATATATATTTAACTGAAACAATTCAAACATATTTTAATGCTAATGTTTCCAGGACAACAACAACAAACTGAAAGTATACTTATTTCATTTTTTCTTACGCCTTACCACATGTTTTACTGCTGTGCTTGTTTTAGGTATCCCCGATGGCAAAATTGTCTTGATGGGGGCCCAGTACACACTGGTTTCGGCCACAATCCAGACCAATTTATCACCTGTCTTTGACGCAATTGAGGCGATAGCTGGCATTCAGCAAGGGCAAGGTCAAATAAGACGTATCGGAAGATTCGACGCTTACGCTCTTGCAACCGTAAAAGGTAAAACTTTACGAACTATTGAACTTTATATTGACCAAGATTGAGTACTTACTCAGTAAAATAATGGTAGCAATCGTTGCTGTTTCTTTTAGATATAAATTGAAGCAGCGGAACTGGGCTTGGTCGATCGCTAACGAACAGGTAGCTTATAGCTGATTAGCTGTTGAACATTTCTTTCCAATTGCCTGTATACTTTTAAATGTGAAATCAATTGTAAATAAAGACATTCAATAACATTAAGTATGATAGCAGATGCAAACCGACCATTGCATTCAATGAAGGTCTAATCAGAATAAGAAAGAATCCCCTGATATATATAGCAATGTAATTGAAATAAATAAATACTTATATGAGCTTAGTTTGAAATGTCTGTAATTATATTGTAGGTGATCCAACTAAAACAACGGAGACATTGAGCCCTGTCCACCACTTCCACCAAACAGCGGAGGCTAGCGTGGATGTTAACGACCTGAAAATGGCAGCAATAAGCAAAACTACATCGAAAGTCATAAACACATGGGAAAATCACCAGGTTGAGTTTATGGTCGTCAGAAAAGCAGCCAGTGTTGTTGTGCTGGACCTTCTTGATGACGTCAGCTCCTGGAAAGAGGGTATGAGTTTAAAACATCTTCAATCAAAACGAATTAATATGAGCATATCTCCATAACCATAGTCTGCTATACACAAGCTTCGCTTGTGAATATAATTACAGGTTTTTAGTCAATCGATCCATTCTTTGAACAATATTAAGCAAAGATTTTTAATTAACAGATGCTTTCAAATAATGACAGATCAGTATTTTACATTATACCGTGATCTTAGGGGATCGCCTGTTGCTGACCTCGACTGACTACGACATGGAAAAAGCGGAGGTAACGACAATTGTTGGATGTGCGGACTGTCATGCAAATCAAGTCAAGGTTGCTTGTAAGTCTCCACACTCAAAATTCCTGAACGTAATTGTTCTGTTTACATAATTAAAAGGGATGTGTTCAGTTTTGCTTCTAAAAGAGTGTGTTTGCATGCAATTTTCAATTATTGCTTAAATTACTGTATTACTGTTTTCTTTTCTTGATGATAAATATGCTAAATATTCTTAAGATGACACAACTGTTAATAACATGACTACCGGGCAATTGAATATCTCCATGTCTTCTTTTGCGTATTGCCGTATATAAATGAGGTATTGTTAAGGAAAATAAATACAATGCCTTATGTCATGACATTATGACGTTACAATGAAAACTAGACTGTAGACTAGTTTCATTATTTGTATTTGACATGAAAGTTCTCCAGATGACAGCTGTGTCCTTCTCTTCAGTAACAGTTGTCAGAGTGAAGTCAACACACACATATATGCAATCTATCAACACTTTTCTGTAGTTCCTTCCAATGTGATTATGGATATTTTTTATCTTTTAAGAAGTATTAATTATACTGAGTCGTGTTGCTCATACTTGACGTAATAACAATGACACTTAATTAGTTATAAGTAAATAAGTATAATTGTTCTTTTACAGTCCTTCCGAAATTCATGCACTACAGCGGGGTGGAACATAACGTGGACATGAGAGGCGAGGTGGCGTTACTCTCACGGAACGTAGT
>JAUMHH010207294.1:0-12974 GCA_032359455.1 Chlamys rubida
TCAGGTTGATTTTATTTGGCCAGTATCATGCTTGGATGGAGTGCTCTAGAATTTTCTTCAAACAAATGACTTTGACATATATGTTCATCATAGCGCTAAGATGTGTAAAAAAAAAATCAAACAACTTTTTAATATTTCCCAAATATTGAGAAACCTTGATAATGATTAATGTTTATTTTCAAAGATTAGTTGGTTTGTATTATAATATTAAATATGAGCTTGATTTCTTTTACATCTATTATGAAGCAAATTATTACAAATTTCATTAATCCCTCTTGTTGGCCCAGATGTTAGCATGTGGGGGTCTTATTGTGGGAGGAAATCGAAGTACTTGGAGAAAACACACACGGTAGGGCAGGTACCATAACCCCATACCTTTTTGTGTCCAACGGGGGAGTCAAACCCAGGCCGCCTTGGTGAAATGCGAGCATGCTATCCACTGCGCCATCTGATACCACACACCCATTGGATTGTATTTACATGGTTATAACTATTAAAGATGGTTAGAACTTCAAACCAGCATTTTTCTGTAAAGAAAAACCCAAATGTTACTCATTAAAAGGAGTAACTGTCTTTGTCTTACTGCCTGGTATGTTTGCTCAGTGCCATTTTTAATATCATTTTACATCAATGACAACAAATCATAAGAAATATAATGAAAAAAAAAAAATTCAGAGATCGATTTTCGGAGCATGAACATCGGTTTTTTTCAAATTTTTTGGGTGCGCAAAATACATGAGTAGAAGCTTTTTCCCCGATTTTCGGCCTCAAAAAGTACCTGCGCACATTACATCGGTGTGCACATTACATGGGGTTTTACGGTATTTCCACTTAAATGGGCAACATTCTCCTCATCCCCTGGACAGATCCAAGGAGATCTGGACAAGTACTCTGTCTATTCAGGGGGAAATTGATGGACGTACGACAGATGCAGGGTCACAGTTGCTCGCTTGGTCCAAGGTTAATACTTCACCCTAATCAACGTCACATGTGAATCAAAATAAAAACTGAGAGACCATAATATTATGACAGCAACATTAAAATGGCAGTTAATAAGGTCCAATTATCCTGACAGTTTAATATTTCCCCTATTTTCAAACAATTACTTTTTTTTGGCATTAAATTGCATTGAAATTGTTTTTATTCAGTTCACAAATTTGGCAAGATTGAAAGGCAGCTAGTTTTATTGTTTATATTACATTTTCATCAGTGAGAATATCAGGGATTTTTCATTTTATCAACAGTTTAATTTTTCACTGCTGCAGTAATCAACATTAAAACAATTTTGTATTAGTCTGGAAATGTAATACACATCAGCTTTTAATGGTTTCCTTTTGAATATCTAGATAATTCACTCTGTTGAAATTGTTTTGCATTGGTGTTGCATATATAGTTTCTGTGCAATACCTCTTGAAGTAATGATCAAGTTTTCACGAAACTTGCAACACATTCATAGAGCATCAATTACCTGGTCAGTTTTGATTTTAAACCAAATCTGAAAAAAAATGCATGGGCACCATGGCCAGCAGCCATCTTGAATTTTGTGCCAAGTCTCAATGTTTCCATGCAGTAACCCTTGGGCCTCCATGAATCTTTCTACCATGCCTATAGTGTCAAATATACGCTCAGGTTAGATTTTGACCCAATCTGAAAATCAACGCCGCCATGAACGGAGGCAGGTGATGCATCCACCTGTAGAATTCTTTTATTATATAAATGACGAGAGAATGGTCAATTATTATACATTTGTAATTGAAATTGAAAACTGATTATTGAATTGAAGGAACAATTCTACCATCTGAAGCTTGTGACCTGTGAAAGTCTGTTGAATATTCATTAAGTACAAGTTGAGCAAGTCTATGAAGACAAATAAAATAAATCAGTGCTTCTGTCTTTCAGTTTCAATACAACAAATTCATCAGAGTAAAAAAATAAACAACCACATTATGCTGAATTACTTATAATTTAATTTTTAAACATAAAATGACATTTGTTTCTTTCAAACATTATACAATGATTTCTTATTTCATATCCACTCTTTATAGCTCCTCCTAGCACTATGTCAAGCATTTTCTTCTTTCTTACATATATAAAATAGACATATCCTACTTTCTCTTTCAATCTGCAGGAAGGAACAGAAATATCACAGATAAATTATACCGCTGTAATCACACATTCAAACGCTTCATTATAAATACTTAATAATGGTCTGATTAATGTCATAGGAAACAGCACTCTGTTGAATGTAAGATTAATTAAATATCACTATAATCTCGACCAAAGGAATGCAGAATGGTGTATATCATATATCTAGAATTAAATTTGCGTACTCTTTTCATCCTAATTACACCTTTAATTTATTTTCCATCATGTTGTAGTTGTAAGTGGCAAGCTCTGATTTGCAGCAGGCCAAGTTTACGGGCATATTTCATATGCGCCACTGACTTACGATCTTACAACGTTTCACGGTGTGCCAGACGATCGCATCCTGTTCTGCAAATCACGTTTTGCCATCAACTGTTAATATACCAAAACCAATTTCTTCCTATTTCTATTTAAGGACAAAAAAAGAGGAAATGTATTTGGGATGTAAAGGGTCAATGGAATGACGTATCCGTTGCGGAATTGTATGCTACTATTTCATTTAATTTCTAGATTCAAGTTCCGTACACTGATTAGAATTATCATCTTCGGCTCAAATAAAAGATTTCGATGTGGTCTGAATTTTCACAAGTATCCAGTTCACATTAATTCTCAAAATATTCTGAAGGTACACAGTTCATCTTTGTTCACTCAAATTAGCACACAGACTGTCAAAGATTTTCCTAAAAGTTCCTTTGTTCACTAACAATAGCACTGGTGCTGAATGTTCCTCATTTTGTTCCGATTGAAAATGGAACGGGGACATTTTGATATGTCCATAATCATAATACTGCATATTTGTTATATACACACTTGCGATTTCTGATGATTTGAATTTTAGATTTGAATGTTTTTTAGAGGTTGGATTTGGTTTGGAACAACTCTCCCAGTTTCTGAGCTAGCATCAGGTTGCCCTGTATTTTCAGCAGTCCTTTCATGAATGCCTAAAACAGAGAGATAACACATCCTGTAGTATAGTGAGAATGCTTAACTCATTCACCCCTGAAATTTCATAATGAATTATTCCAACCTTTGAATTGGAAGAGTTCAAATGTGTCTTAAGGGGTGAATGAGTTCAGTATCAAACTGAAATGTCTTGCAACAAAAATTTTATGCTCCCACAATTGTTAATGGAAGTACATCCTTGAGATCATGAAAAGAAGTTTGATATTGTCTTAAGTTTTGATTTAACCAATCACACATAACATCATGAAAAGATGCGTGATTGGCTATTAGTAAAAGCTGAAGTTTAAGATGGTTTCATGATCCCAGGGCCTGGAAACTCAGCATGGCAAATGAATATTAGCATACAGCTTACTAAACATAATATTTCCGAAGTGATATTTGAAATAAATACTGGACAAATATGATATTACTACGGCAGTATGAATATTTCACTGAATTAAACTTTTGTGGTTAACAGTACATACAACTTAACATTAAAACGCTGAAATCGCTTTTCAAGATACCGTTTATCCCTTCGATTTCGTTCGATTTCGTGAACACCTTTTCTAATAAATTTATTTCAAGAAGACTCCAATGTGAGGATGTGCAAAATGCGAAAATAAAAATGTACCCCCTTTTATTAATTTGCTTGAATAAATTTTCTGAATATCTTCTGATTTTGCTATCAGATTTTTTTGAAATAATAAAAAAACATATAGTCAATTGGATGAAACGATATACAAAAGTTAACATATGTTTCTGACAAAAAAAACTACGTCTCCAATCACAATATTTTTTTTTCTAAATTGGTCATTAGTTAGCGAGAGATACATACATCCTGTCCATTGAGCTTGCCAGTGACCATGTCACCGAAGTTATCATCAGAGATCGTGAGGGTGCAGTCAGCTTTCCCCTGTTTCGGCTGCCCCTTGTAGACGGCGCCACCGGGGGTCTTCATGTCTGTCGCTGTGATACAAGAGCACAGATGTTGTATTCACCTTATTGTTTGTCATTACATATCAGCAACATTCAAACTTACACATTAAAATAAATACATAAACACTAGACTACGTGATTTTTTTTATAAATCAAGCAATTTTTGTCATGGTTCAATTGATGAATAGAAAACAATTTCAAAATTTACCCTTGAGAACACTTTCAGGAATTCAGTTGTGATTATTGTTACATATTGAGCTTGTGGATTTAGTACAGTTTATGTATTCCATATATTTTGTTTTATTATCAGCAGCTGTTTTGTATAAATATTGATGTGCTACCTGGAAAGTCAATGTAGGCCACTATTGGTTATCAGTTGAAACGTCTTTATCTACTTGTCTGTATCTAACTCCTTTTGAAAAAAAGTTCACAAAAAGACTTGACATTTTACCCACATTTACTTGTTTTGATGAGTGTTATACTCCGAGGTACAAAGTTGCTTCAAAGTTCTTTGTAAGTTGTAATCACTTTCGGAATGAAACGCAATTAGCATAGATGGCCGTCTACTTACTCCAAACGGCAGCTGTTTTTCCTCCCTTGGTTATGTTGAACTGAAATATACTGTTGACCTTCTTCACCACGCCGGGATCAGCCTTGGCACGGCGACCAATCTCCTCAAAAATGAGGTCGCTCTTCAAGTCAGATGCAGCCTTCAACAATTAATGGGAGAAAATAAAACCAGATTATTACATAAGCATTCATTTTTCAATGTGACGTAATACAATATTTCTGACTGTAGAATAAGTTTATATCTTACACTGGGAAAATATTGGAAACAACTGTCAAAGGTAATGGAGTAACATATAAGCATCCATGTTTTAATATTATTTAAGAGCCATCCCTAAAAATAGTCATGTCTTACCTGGGGGGCAGCTGTCGAAGCAGAAGCTGCAGGTGCTGCATGGAAATCTATATATCCTCCTGAGAGACATACATCTCCTGACTCTGCAACCTGTAACCATGGTAACCAAGAAACTCATTTAAATCTTGAAGTCCATATGCAGCACATAAATATGTAGTGATTTAAAAGACGTTATGATCACTTACATTTTGCCCTTTAAAGTACATATGGCTGACAGCTGTCTTTTGATCCTGACCCTGACCTTTACACTAAAATCTGACCTTGACCTTTACACTGTAATCTGACCTTGACCTTTACACTGTAACCTGATCTTGACAATAAAATTACATTGGAATATGCTGTGACTATAATTTAGCATTAGAACATGCCTAAAACTTTAAAAATTAAACACAACTTTGACTCTTACCTTACATTGCAATTTGAATCTCACCCTTACACAATAACAGTACATTGACCCTTAATTTACATCTGAATATGACCTTCAACCTCAGCTTACACTGGAATATAACTTTTATACTGGCTCCCCCTTCAAGACCCTAACTCTTATCTTCATACACCGAAGCATTCCTAGACTCAAAATTTACATATAAACATGACCTTGACCCTTACCTTACACTGTCAGATAACCCTGACCTTTACCTTACACTGGAAGATAACCTTTACCCTTACCTTACACTGGAACATGACCCTGTTGCCCTCCTGCCACATGTCTGTATGAATTGTCTGGCCTGGTAGCACTGGTTTGGCAAATCTCGCCTAAAGATGTAGCATTGTATCATTACATTGTCAGAATTTCTCATTTTCACACATATACATATTATATTGTCTACCTACTGCTAGAATGGATAAACTCAAAAAAAGTAATATTATTATTACTTGCCTATGTCAAATCAATTTTTATAAAACAGACCTGATTTTATAAGGGTTATTTTTTGTGAAACTAGATCTTGGTCCCTTTTTGAGCCGATGAAGAGCTGGATGTAGTCTGAAGTCCTTTTCCCTAAGGCCAAAGTATGCTTTTTGAAAAGAGTTGAAGATGTGAAAACCTACATCATCTACAAACAAGGTATTCTTATAGCTTGCCGTCCATTATTTTGTTGGGAATATTAACAAAATATTTAATCATAACAATAAGCATTTCATTACAGTATGATATATGACCTTTGACCTTTACCTTGATGGCCTTGACCCTGGTGACATCATTGTTGCCGTACTGTTTCAGTACATGGCGAGTAGCGTGACCAAAGCTACACAGACCATGCAGAATCGGTTTGTTAAAACCTGAAAATAAAAATTACCAATTATTCAAAGTCTTATGATCTAATTGAAATATACAGGTAACACTAAAAAACAATGAAACAGACACAAATTTACAATACTGATATACAATGTAACCAATACCTGTTAATTTTAGCAGATTCTCAATTCAAGAATTAGTGTTACCTGTCTTATAGATAAAAATTGTTTTTAATATGAAGTTTTGATAAAGAGGATTACCTCCCATTGCAGCGAAGCTGGGGTCGATATGTAGGGGGTTCCTGTCTCCAGTCAGACGATAAAGGGCTGCCTGTATGCAAATCACAAAGTTAAATCAATTGGATTTCATAACAGTTTACTTATGTTTTATTATTTAAATTCATTTTTTCTTTGTTCACACAAATGTAACAGTAAGGAATCTTTTTTGTCAAACGTTCATAACAATTTGCTTAAATATTTGTTATATACTATACTATTTCTCTTTTGTTATCATATATATAAATGTACCTATATATACAAGTAGAGATCGTACCTGATCCACGCTGGTAGTCTCCACCAGAAATGAGTCTGGTTTCCGCGATGGTGCTTTTCCCGGAGCTTTAGCTGCCTCGGAATTTCTGCTTCCACCAAACTTTCCGTATCCAACAGCAAATACGTTAAACTGATTGAAACAGACTTTTTCTTTCTTCTCATCAAAGGTCTCAACTGTAAAAGGTCAATTGCTTAACATTAATATAAGCCTTCAGAAAACATTTAAAGTCCTTACACAATGTAAATAATATTACCACACATCAAGATATTAATTTCTCCCACCCGTCACAGGTGTGTCTCCCGTTTTAGCCAGAAAAGATCAGCTTGTCACCCCCTAGGGGGAGATAGCCCCGTGCCAATTAGCACGTGTTCAATTGTGACGTCATTAAATTGCATCACCGGTAATTGTGACTTCATCAAAAGTGAATGACGATATTCATACCCTACATGTGGTTTTGTTTATCCTACTGTTGGTTGAGTTGTGACTGAAATAATAGGATGGGAGAAAAATAATCATCCCCTACCATAAGGGTGTAACAGAGAAATCTCCAACCCTCGGTTGGGGTGATTTTGTTGGTTGTCTAACCCTCAGCAGAGCCTCGGGTTAGACAACCAAAAACATCACCCCTCGGGTTGGAGATTTTTCTGTCACACCCTCAGGGTAGGGGAAAATTCTATTACCTATAATAACCACAAACTTTAAATATCATAATTTTATTTAGTTATACTAGTCTATTAGAATATCAGTAGTCAGTTTTTTATTGAAAGTTCTTTAATATTGAATAAAAATGTGTAACTTACTAAATGATAAATAAATATTTTACACTTCATATAAAAATCATGTATTGATTTAGTTATTTTCGAACTTTTTTAAATATATCACTATATACATGTTATTGACATTGCCTTAATATACCATTTTAATAGCTGTGGTATTATTGAATTGTTGATGAGGATAATGACCTCAAACCCTTTGTCTCTGTTGTCATGGAAACTGCTGTTGATGAGGAGGATAGCCCCAGACCCCATGTCTATGTCGTCATGGATACGTAATGTTGAGGATTCCCACAACCTTTTGTCAAGGTTATCATGGATACTAACTCCACTGTTGATCAGTATGATAGCCTGAGTCTATGGCGTCATGGAAACCTTATGTTGTTGAGGATTCTCCAGACCTTCTGTCAAGGTTGTCAAGTATACTTATTCTACTGTTGACGAGTATGATAGCCCGTGACTCCATGTCTATGTCACCATGGAAACCTAATGTTTTTTAGTACAATAGCCCCAGACCATACGTCCATGTCGTCATGGACGCTTAATGTTGATGAAGATAATGGCACCAATATCCTTTGATCAGGTTTTCATGGATACTTACTTTTGACGAGAATGACGGCCCCTGACCCCTGGCCCAGGTTGTCATGGATACTTACCGTTGATGAGGATAACAGCCCCAGATCCCTTGTCGAGGATGTCGGCGATGTTGACCTGTGAGGTCAGGGTTCCACTTGTAGGCATAGGCTTGTACAGCTCTACATACTGCTCACCGTGTAGGATCTACAGAAACCAACACATCCAAAATAAGATTAACACGTTCCAGCATCACCAACATGAATATTATAGCTTGGTATTATTTATTCCACTTCAGACAGGAATGTACAGAAATTTGGCTTGAACAGAGTGGTAAAATGGTGACTTTTTTATTTTCTGTAGAAGGACAATATCATATTAGGGGTTAAAATTAGCAAATTTCTTTACATGCGTGTTATCGTATTATCATAATGGTATGAGAGTTGTCTCCCTTGACACTTCCCCATTCGAAAAATAATGAGGAATTGGCAATGTGTCTCAAACCCTTTTTTTCAAACATTTCAATGACATTGACTGTCAACAAATAATGGAATGGCATGGCAGACAACAACATCAGTGCTGGATACAAAAGACTACATAATCATTAACCAAATACTCAAAAACAGATAAACAAATGAGGGCGCTGTCAGGTGTTTTAAAGATTACTTAGTTGAAAAAAGTAAAATGCAAATTTCCAGAAATTCAATATCTATTTCTATGGGACAAGTATTTCATTGTTCATCAGAAAAAGTTATTTGATTTTTTTTATCAGAAACAAAACAATTAGTGCTATGGATTTGTTATATAGTCAGTGACTGATCACTACCTATACAGTTACAGAGAGTCAGTAAGATGTATAAGAGGCTTGGACTGTCCCCTTACTCTCTACACATCTTACCGATCCTTTAAAAGTTCTATAAAAAGCCAGTTAATATAAAAGTGATAAAATTATTTTCTTTCTAAAGAGTGACAGAAGAACAATGGAATTTTAAAATGATTAAATTAACCTTTGAACACAATCATTGCAATCATGGTTTTGAAGACATGTGGAAGTATCTGAAAACCATGCACTGCCCTCCCCCCAGGTTATAATGATTTAATACTTTGTAGCAGGTCCATTAAGTATTAGTTGCTTGTTGATAGTAAACCAACCTTGGCTGGGTTGATGTCCATGCCGGGAATGCCATTAGCTATAACATTCTCCATTCCCATCTGTGCTGGGATAACAGCAAAGCTGGGAATCACTCCAAAGTCCTCGCCCCCCTCATACAAGAAATTCAGGTAATCTGGTGAGCGGGTGGAGGAACCAACTACATGGAAAAGAACGAAATCTTAGGTTCTGTACATTTCTTTGATATTATATATTAAACCTTCAGAATTTTTTAAAATTTGAGATACAAAGCCAGTCTAACTGTATGAAATATAGTGATAAATAGTATCAAAATGCTATCTGGAAGACAAAAATAACTTTGTTTTTTGCAAAGATATACCCCCTGCTTCATCTTACTTAGGTAATCAAACTTTGTTTGCAAGGGGGATAATAATTGAATCACAAATCCTTTCCCTAATGTACATCTACATATGATGTAGTTTTACTGTGTCAAGTTACAAAAAATCCAACAAACAGTTAAGGAGAAGATGCACTTAAAAGGTTTCTGGAGCAGTAATTACTTTCAAGGGCCATAACTCTAGGAAAAATTGTTGTAACAGAAATTTCTTTCTTCATGCATGTTTACATATGGTTTACTTTCACTGCGTCAAGTTACAAAACAAATTCTAACAAGTAGCAAAACAATCCACCAAATCGTTTGAGAGGAGTTGCGCTTACAAGGTTCATGAACAGATGAACAGACAGACAGACGAACATGGTGATTCCAATATCCCCCTCAAACCTTTGTAGAGTGTATAAATATGTGTCTCGGATCAATTGTTTTGACTTTTCAGTTAAATAAGAGAACAGTTATGACTGCATAAGAAAAGGAACACTTTTTTTCTTTTGAAATCATATCAATGCCATGAAATAAATTGTATAGGCAATTGTACTGTACCTCCAAGTGCATACAACATGACGTCCCGCGCCGAGTAGGTGAACTTGATTGGTTTGGATTTGTAGTTTTTAGCTGCCTCCTGGGAAACAAATGAATAGATTAGGAACAAACAAGATACCAAACCTACATTAACAGACTTAATAGGGTTTGAATAAGTATATTTAAGACCTTTTATATAAGCCTTCTTTATTTTATAACAATAACAAAACAAGTTATACACGGTATATTAATCACTTTTGGTGGCCCTGACGGTAAACAAGAGTACCTTATCTGGATTAATATCGCTTTCTCAGGTTCATATCACATCATATTCACCTCAACAAAAGTTCATAATTGTTATTATTATATGCCTGAACATTTCACGCAATCACATTGGCCGGATCCTATACACATGATCAGTCCTCAAAAACTCATGTACACTGGTTATCCTGTGAATATCGATTTCTAAATATAGCCTATATGGAAATTCCCTGCAACTGTCGTAGCGCATGCACAATTAGACTGGAACACGATCTGTCAGACGACAACAGAATATGGCTGCTGGTGAACGCTTTGCCTCCGTAACATCTGTAGACTCGTAGAAAAAGAATCTGCTATTTAAACACGAAAAATGCCACTGAACACGCAGTGTGTGTCCTCCATGCTTATCTTAAGGAAAAGAACCTTGACGGTGTCTTCGATGGCTACGATGTTGGATTCAACCCTGGCTAAATTTTACACAGAGGCTCGTTCCAGAACTATACAAAATTTCATTGTTGAAGCATATAATAAAACACTTATGGGCTGTTGTGCTGGTAAATATGATGTGATATGAACCTGAAAAAGTGATATTGACCGAGGCGAATATATCACAAATATAGAAATTATTTCATCCTAGATTACATGACATTGTTTAAACAGATATCTAACTTACAACATCTGGTCCACTACCAGAGGACGCTGCTCTGGAACTGGCTGGAGACGGCTTTGCTGGGCTCTGGTCTATTTTTCTCATCACTTCAAATATTACACCAGCAGACTCTGTTCCAACAACACAACTTATTTACTCTCTAATTTCTTTTTTGTAAATTTAATTTTAAACAACAAACAAAATCATTATCTTGAGCATGAAACGGATTTGGTTTGGATTGTTTGTGCATCAGTTCTTAAGACATGCCAGGTTTTGGTGCTGGAAGAAAACCGGAGTGCCCAGAGAAAAACCACTGACCTAGGGCCAGTACCTGTTGACTGCCCAATGTGGGCCTGGAACCTGCGAGCCAGTGGTGGAGGGCCAGTGAATCAAAGATGTCAGACACCCATTCTCGAAACTCCAGGGGTTATGCTCTATGCACCCCTGAAATATTCCATAGCAAAATTGAAGGCTTAGTGTGCACCACCTTGTGGATGAGACGAGAAGACTAGTTTGATACTTTGATGTACAACAAAAAAATCTCGCGGTCCCATAACGGTACAATAGACTGGCTTTGAAGTCTGTTGTCACTCCTTTGTAATCTTCAAAGGACAGGTATCTGCCTAGCGATTGAATTGGTTAGGGCTTCTTTACCCGAGATCAATCAAATACATAGCCATGTGCCTTCAATTTTGCTTTGACTTATTCCAGGGTTGCAGAGAGCGAAAGTGAGCAAAAGTGAGCGTAACCCCTGGAGTATCGAGGATGTCTGACACCTTAACCACTTGGCCAGTGTCCCCTGTAATTTTAATGAGAAATGGAATTTGTCTCAGGATGAAATAATAATACTTTGCCTTAGTTTGAGAAGGTGAGTAACGTGCTTACCTTGATTTGAGGAGAAAGTAAATTACTATCCTACATTGACTTCAGTAGTTGAGTTAATTACTTAACTTGATTTAATAATGTGAATTACAAGTTCACCTTGTTTAGAAGGGAAGACGAGTTACTTGGTTACCTTGATTTGAGCTGGGCGTGAAGGAGTCGGAGAAGTCTGTGATAGCGTCCCAGTTATCTCGAACTAAAACATAATTATGTACAGCAGATTAGCCAGACATTCCTAAAGGTGCCAAATTTCTACAATTTCTTAAAACTACTGTTAACTAATTTAATAAAATAAAACTTCTTTTTTTTGGTTCCTTGGACACTCAAAACTTTGGAACATAAATGTAGAATGTGGTCTAAGATTAATTTCTTTGAATGATGGTCACATACTGTTTTTTTTGTGGGGCCCAAATTTTTAATGGTTTCCTAACAAAATACCATTTTGTGGATACATGAATTTGTGTATTACAAGTACCCACTTAAATGGAGAATTACTTTATATCAAACTTGTACCGGTAATTCCTTCATGAACCTATGAATTTGTGAATGAAGATTACCCACGAAATCAAAAAACCCACGAAAATGAGTGATTTCACAGTTACCAGTCTTGGGACAATAATTGTAACAGCGTGAATACACTGAATACATCACAAAGTCAACCATGAAACTAAGAAATAAATGTTAAACAGGTATTATATTATCTTTATGTAAAACTTAAATATGATGTCCTAATGAAGAAAGCTAGCACCTTTTATTACATTCTGTATGCACATTACCCGGTATGATATGATCAAACGGGAAATAATGAGAACTTGTAAATCCAAAAAGTTTACTTTTTGAAACAGTTGTATATGTAACCTTGAACTACTTTTTCATTGAGAATTCTGAAATGTATGAATTTTTTTATGAAATGAAAAGATTCAACAAACGAGATCTGACTAGAGAAATAACAAGAGGCCCATGGGCCTTAACGGTCACCTGAGTCCTACAGTAATTTGTTGTTGTTGAAATATGAAGTGGAGATAATGATGTCAATCATCCCTACCAAAATTTGAGTAAAAAATAGTTAAGTATA
>JAUMHH010207305.1:0-28211 GCA_032359455.1 Chlamys rubida
TAATGGAAGCACTATGTTAAACAATACTGAAAATAAATCTATACTTGATAGTGTTCTTAAATATATAAACAACACAAAAAGACTTGTTTAATTAATCAAAACAATCTATAAATTTTGTTATAAATAGTCATAATTGATAAAAAAATACTGTCCTTAAACCATTATGTGATTCAACTGATTGTTATATATACAATGCTGTTTATACTATACACCTAAAGGATTAAGCTTTGGGTGCTGTTTTTACTGATAGGTGCAATAAAGTAAAACAAAAATGTGCTAAGTTTGAATGCTTAAGTGTTCGGTGGTTGAATCTGGATTTTTCTCAAGTGGATGATATATGAACGGTAGAGGCCGTTAGAGACTTTTGTCTGAAAGTCGATGGGATGAAAGATGTACACATAGACCACTAGCAATACATCTTACACATATACTACATTTTCAAAATCTTCTAGCGGAATTGCCTCGTTATATTTTTTATATTGTGTTGTTGTTGTATCCCTTACTTTTTATCACTCCTACCAATGATATATATTGATACTGCATGGTTCTATACTTTTAACTACTTCGTGTAACAGCAGCAGGGTATGAACAGGAGGCATTAATGACTTGCATAAAAATAAAAATAAAATTGTAGCAATTTCTCTGTTTTACATATCATTAGGGCATTGCAGGCCTATTACTAAAGCATTCTGATTTACTTTTTAATAAGAGCATTGTATAGCTCAAAATATCAATTAAATATTTATATAAAATTGAAACATACATGGATTTATCTCCCCTATACCATCTGCTATATATAGATTTATGCTACTTAAAATATATAATTTGCATCAATATTTTCTTTTTGACTGTTTTCCTGTTGATGAAAAACGATTGTCGATTCAAATATATGGTTTTGAATTATTATGAAGCATACCTTGCCAATCCGGTGACGATATTTTTCAGCTCATTCTTGACATACCCATGACACAAACTGTCCCTATCATGGTTGAACTGTTTTTGTTTAATATGTGGCTGGTTTTATAGAATAGTTCATAAGGACAGACAGAGTGTACTTAACAGCACTTTCAGATATATAGACGACGCGTTGTCTTTAAACACCAATTCGTAATGTCTATCGTATTTACCGTTTTGAGCTTGAAATCAATGACATTGCAGACTTTTCTATATCGGTCGTTTACTAATAACTAGTAAATAAACTATAGGATATCCATGGCAAATTCGATATTCCTATTATAAACGTTCCCTTAATTTGATACTAAAATCTCTTCTTCTCCCATCCAGCGCTTTAAATGTCACGGTACATCTTCTCTGTAGTTTCGAAAAATATTAAAAAAATCACAAGCGTGGAATCGCCCAATTTGTTAACCAAATCACAAGCATGGAATCGCCCAATTTGTTAACCAAATCACAAGCTTGAAATACCCCAATTTGTTAACCAAATCACAAGCGTGAAATCACCCAATTTGTTAACCAAATCACAAGCGTGGAATCACCCAGCTTGTTAACCAAATCAAAAGCGTGAAATCACCCAATTCGTTAACCAAATCACAAGCGTGGAATCACCTAATTTGTTAACCGAATCACAAGCGTGAAATCACCTAATTTGTTAACCAAATCACAAGCGTGAAATCACCCAATTTGTTAACCAAATAACAGGTGTGGAATCACCCAATTTGTTAACCAAATAACAAGCGTGAAATCACCCAATTTGTTAACCAAATCACAGGCGCCGAATCAACCAATTTGTTAATCAAATCACAAGCGTGGAATCACCCAATTTGTTAACCAAATGACAAGCGTGAAATCACCAATTTGTTAACCAAATCACGAGCGTGAAATCACCCAATTTGTTAACCAAATCACAAGTGTGGAATCGCCCAATTTGTTAACCAAATCACGAGCGTGAAATCACCCAATTTGTTAAGCAAATCACAAGTATGAAGACGTAAATATTCTAGGAAAGGCGATAATAAACACTTTCTGACGTTGTTATGACCTGTACACAAGGTAATTAATCTTAAATATCGCTCTTTATTTGTTGTGATAACAATCTGGTACACAGAAACACTTACACACATATCCTACTTTCAGGTTGACTATATAAAAAATGTAGAAACCGGATAATGACGATGTAACTATGCGTGAGATAGCATTCTTCTAAAGTCGTGGCGGGATCAATGGCAAATTGGAAATAAAAAATACGGAAAATCAAACATTCAAGTTTCTTATAAGTAAGCAGATGTCCCCAACCATTGAGCCCGGATGTTAAGAATGTCTTATCGCTATTGTTCTTAGTGTCACTGTTACTTACAACCAGCTTATATATGCTGATCTACCGATACATTTGTACCTAGCCCACCAACGATTCAGTTTGACAGCCAATTTAATTGATATTTTCTATTTCTGACAAATTGTTCCATGATCCTGCTTTTCCACTTGAGTTAATTTTTTCAACAGCTGTGTTGCATTATATCTATTTTACTAGGAACATGTACGGTTGGAAATACTGGAGTTAATATGCGGGGATATAGCTCAGTGGTAGAGCATTCGACTGCAGATCGAGAGGTCCCTGGTTCGAACCCGGGTGTCCCCTAATATTTTAATCTGAAAAATCAAATTGATTTATTAATATATATAAATTCTGTTATGTTTTACATCCTTTTTTTAACTAACATAATTAACTGATTTTTTTAAACCTAACGTCGTTTCTTCATTGAACGTATGCTTTAAGGATAGATATCTTCTCTATAACATAAATAAATAATGACAATGGTGAACGGCATGCTGTAGCAAAGCTTGCAGAAAAAACAAAACTGAATAAAACATAAAACACATTTATCTTTTTATTGTAGTTATGTTTTTATTTAACAAAACAATATTTCTTACAGTCTTATATCTTAGATATTAACAACTATTATAGGCATATGCGTCACGTCCAGATATTCGTCAATCCCGTACAGAAACAAATTGCAAACGATCTTTTTCTCAGAGTACTTTGGACATATTCACGTTTTTTTTCAAATTTTCAATTTGAGGATACATAAATCCACTCTTTCTTGGTTATCCCACGAACAGGCCAACATGTCTGTGAGTTCGACGGTTCCGATGGACATTTTGCTGAAACACGAATAACAAATTAAGGATAATTGCATTTAAATCACCATGTACGTCCATATAGACCTTCAACATTTATTGTATCATTTTTAAACTTTTTTTCTCAAATATTCTTTATCAATCAATGCTAATGACAGTAATAAACAGGATGCAAAGATTCAACACATACCGCTGTTGTGATGTTTTTACAGTTTGTTGGATTGTTGAATACTTTCGGATTTTGAATATCTGAAGGATCTAAAAACTCATAGTAATACGCAAACATCCCTAAAGGATCGAATCCGTATTCTTCCAGGACTAGCCGGCTAGGCGGGCATACATCACCTAAAAATAGAAAGACATATAACAAAATTTCAAAACTCATGAGCTGCTTACAAAAATAAATGTAAGTGTGCACAGAGCCTTTGTTAAGATACAGTTTTGTAAATCCCCTATTCTTAATGTCAAAACTGCGCTCTTAATCCAGCCAGAGTATCATATAACTATTAATTCTAGCTCAAAACTATAAATATGGTCTGCGCTTTTCACAAGCGATAACAGAAATTCAATTTCATTCACATTGGACAATTAATCTGGAAAACAGTTTTGAATATGATTGGCTTTTGTGACTTTTATTCAGCGAAACCAAACTCTGAGAACTGCACTTTCTTTTCTTTTTCATTTATTCGAAGATATTGCTCGTTGCCTTTCTGCAGCTCCACGGTTTTCGATGTTCTTTTCAATGTTAAAATGGCTTTTGTTCTACAATATCTAAAAAATAATTTTAACATGAACAAAAATTCTTTAAATGACTTTACTCAACTCATTTTCTAACATAGCTGATATATTTCAAACTTTGGTCAGGACAAGTGGTAATTGCGAAATCCCTTTTTACCTACTTTGTAAAAAAAGAATTATAGGAATGGAAAAGACATGATAACAGTTAACTATACATTTTCTGACGTTTTCATTGGTTAATATAAATGATCCACACAAATGGAAACAAATCTTTATAACAATGCTTGAATTATACCGCGTCTGTTAAGGAAATACATAATTCAATATTGAATATAAAAACAGAAACGATAACATTAAGTAACACTTAGTCACGTCGTGTTATCCCGCTGTGTTGTATTGGAGCTGCAAGTTTATTTTGTTTCTATTTGAATCAGGAAAAAATGATAAAAATCAAAGAAAGAGAGTCCTATATCAAAGTCGGTAACAAGGTAAATGTAGTAACTGGAGATATATTCATGACATTACCTGTGACGTAGCGGTCTTAAATTTGTTCAAATTAAGCAATTGTTACGATTTTTATTGGCATGTATATCTATATGGTCGTCCAAATTTCGCTCTACAATCAATCTTGAATGAGACAAATTATAATAATAATGTGTTACCTTTTTTTTTTATATATTTGTTTTATTTTCAGATTGTTTTCAATACAGTATAGTCTTACATATTTGTTTACATGCTCAATTGATTCAATCAAACATCTTTCATACCAAAATAAAGTTTATGTATATTAACAATCAAGCTTGATATGTATCCTCAGTAAAATGATGCAATCTATTGGTATTTGATATACATGGTATACACGTCCACCTCGACCTTGACCTGTTACTTATGACATACATGGTATACACGTCCACCTCGACCTTGACCGGTTACTTATGACATACATGGTATACACGTCCACCCCGACCTTGACCTGCTACTTATGACATACATGGTATACACGTCCACCCCGACCTTGACCGGTTACTTATGACAACCAAACGTGTGTTGACGTCTACATCTCAACACAACAGATACTCTAGATCAGGCAAAACTGCGGTAAAAAACAGAAGGTGGTCACACTGTTTGCCAATTTTGAACTCTTTCCGGCATGAATTAAATGTCATGGTACCGAAGTGCATAACGCCAAGTGGTGATACGTGTCGACTTCAATTAGCATAATGTTAACAGGAGTCAATCATTCAACTTTAAGGTGTCTGTTAAAAACTATGTACATATTTCAAATATCATTTTTGAGGATTATTAAGCTAAAGTAACCGGATTAACACGATGAAGAAGATTTCTGAAGATATTGATAAATTCTTATCACCTTACGGTCTGTGCGTCACTATTATAACCAGCTTATCTGTACTTCTCTGTACACTGACGTTCTGCCTTGCCAGATCATGATGACGCTATGAAGCCATACTCTTCTTATCGGTACTTATTATACATAAGTAAATGTTACATGATCGTGTTATTTTGCTGGAGTTGATTTTATCGACAGCTGTGCTGGATTATATAGATTTTACTAGAAACATGTAGGCTGGAAATACTGTTAAAAGTATAAGGGGATATAGCTCAGTGGTAGAGCATTCGACTGCAGATCGAGAGGTCCCTGGTTCGAACCCGGGTGTCCCCTAATTTTTTTTACTTTTATATAAAACTGATTGTCATTCTTTCGGGTTTCCGTTCTCCATTCTTTGATAGAGCTAGTTCGAAATAAAATAAATGGTGGAAAACACTTGTACTAGATGAGTTTGTTTAACTGTGTCTTGACATAGAAATGTAACGCATACATGTCGGGCTTCGTAGAACATCTTGAACGTTATATTTCTTAATTCACAATTAAAAATTAATCGACAGAAACATGCACGTCAGATGTATATTCTTCTCTGAGACTATTTTCCATGTTTAATATGTCTTAACATCTCGATTTAAGGTACACACTCTTCTCGATGAAGGGGGATGACGAGTAATGTCATAATTGCATCCTCGAGTAAATTTCTTTTTTCAAAGCAAAGAAACAAAGGTAATCGGCGGAAGGATCGAGGCATACGTGAACTTCTTTGTTAGGGAACTTACTTGCTTTTCACTTTAATGTAATTTTGGAACTATTGTGGTCACTCCTCTGGACATACTTGTATATGTGGACTGCGTTTTCAAAAATCTACATTTTAAAGGAAGTTATTGATTTTGTACAACGCCGACCGTTTGCCGGGAAATATAAATCTGATTTACCAAATAATCATCTAAATGTGACGTTATACAGACGGCAAAATACAATTAAATATGCGATTATTGGAAATTTTGTTTTGATGCCAAAATAAGATCTTTTTGGTACAAATGCATTTGTTACAAGATAACTTGAAGAACTGCCATTTAATATCGATATTTATTAAACAGAAGTAGTTTTAATAGACAAGACTGATTTTACAGAACATACTGTTAGTTTTGGAAATAATTTAAATCAGTATATTCCAATCAGTTACTACATAAAAAGGGAGGCTTGTGTGTTCTTGCCTATCTACCGATTATGTAAAACTAGTGCTTTACAGAGTCTTTCCATTGGCATCTAATAACAGCTGTAACTTAACAATCATTTATAAATATAAAAAATGTTTCCAGAACAGCTGAAATAAGAAAGGATAGAGGTAAACATTATATAACATCACAAAAGTCTGTGCTACGTATACCTGGACCTACCGAGAACTAAGGAATTTCATTTTAATCATACAAGGTTAAAACTACATTTACTTACCGACTTTAACATCTATGGCCACCGCTAGAGTTTCATTGTCAGACTGCTTGACAACTTTCAAGAACTGGTACTGTCCGAAACGTTCCTGGTTACCCCCTATGCCTCCGAAAAAAGTTGGGGACGCCTCCCCTAAGATTTAACAAGACAGCATTATAAACAAACAACACCTTTTTGATGCAAAGACATGTTAAGAATTTTATCAAGATAAATCCTTAGTTTTATAAAAAAAACAATCACGCAAAATAACCATTTAATAGTTTTAAACCTTTGACATTCAATATTGATAAATCACGTTATAGTTTGATCACTAATAATTACCTCAACCTTTATTACAGGTCCTAACAACACACTTATATATACTATATATACCACACGTACAAGGCACACCCTCCCACTGCCGCCAGAAGTCGCTCTGCTGTACCTCTCTGTCACAGCTCTTGTTGATGTAGTCAATGGTGTACAAGGCGGACTGGAATTGGAACAATAAATATTATTTACATATTACATGGCGCCAGGAAAAAAGGGCATGGCACGGCGCCATGCTAGTTGAGCTTGTGGGAAGGCTTATACCATAGCCATGGTCTGTTTTAGAAATAATAAACAATTGGTAATAAACTGATGACACGTTTCTTGAATCTTTCAGATTATAAGATAAAACGATTAATCTCAATAAACTGATGACATTGTACGTCCACTCATTCACAGTTGTCTCCCTTAATTCAACTCTTACTAACAGTCATGGCTACCGCTTGTTCACCTACCTTAACACCTTACTTTTATACATATATATACCCTTCGTTTTTCATTCTTATTTATTCCGTTTTTTTATATATTTAATATTACACCCAATTTTACATAATTTAACATTCTACTCAATCTTACACATAATTATACCACACAATCACACACAATGTAGCATATACCGCAATTTATTAAAAATATTTCAAACATCGCATTTTTTCGATGAACTATCAAAGGAAAGAGTAGTTATATTAAGTGTTATGAGATAGATAGAAATACATATTGTGCACTTACTGCATTGCGCTAAAATAGAAAAGTGGAATACAAAATATGTTATTCCGTCTTTTCGTATTGCAGAGTTATCTTCTCTTGTGAGCAGGTATTGATTGTTACGTCATTTGTTTCTGAAAGTAACGTTATCAATTTTTGAGAAAACGACGTAATTTTCTCACACAAACCAATGACGTAACAATCAATACCTGCTCACAAGAGAAGATAACTCTGCAATACGCAAAGACGGAATATAAGGCCGGTAGGAATAAACATAGTGCCCTTACTTCGTTAAACTTCCATAGGAAAGTGTAATGATAAGATGTGTTGTACGCCAGATCTATCCCCTTCAGGTCCAGCCTCGTCTGGTTGTTGATATAGTCGTAATAGTAAATGCCTGATGCACGATCCTGTGTAGGAACCGTGAACATCAGTCCGAAATCAAAGTATATATTGCTTTGCCATTGAGCTGGAAACCGGCATCGTAGTTTATCAGAGGTAGAGCATGTTCCCAAAATAAAACACAACGATAATACGATCAGTTTCACATCCGCCATAGTGTTGCTTAGTGTCTCATAGTATCTCCTCAATGTTAAGATATTATGAAACACTTACATACATCGGTCAATATGAGATATCTACCCAATAATTTATCTCCTCGTTATCACTATTTACGTAGGATATACAACAGATATACAGGTCTCAACACATGTAGTATAAATATTAATCAGCTATCATCTTATTAAGTGTTGAATCAATTTTAATATTATGAATATATCATAAGTGGGACAGCGACATTTTAAATTTTGAATTCTTAATTAATACTGCAAGAAAGTATAGTACTAATGAAGGTTTTATGAATAAACAGGAAACATGTAAATGTCTGGGGTCCTCGGATTAACTGTATGATATGTACATTTCTATTTTGCTAATTAAGGTAAAAAGCAAAGAAGAAATATTCCTCTTTATTTTTACATACATTTGATTCCCTGTGCATATCTTTTATAAACCCGGTTTAAAAAATAATTTTCATAAATTCTCATCCGTTTCTATCTAATAAGTGTTCCCATTTGCTATTGTCTTTCAATTTGCTCTATACAGCAGATATAATAATCATATAGTTGTTACAAGTGTTGTTGCATTTAAAGAGAGTTTTACGTTTTGTTTTCTCTTTAGTTTATTTTTTCAATCATTGTTGCTAATGTTCAGAGTCAAATAAAGTATATCACTTTCATTGTTAACGCTATTATATGTAGTAATTCTCAGAGTTCTAAATTTTGAATATATTTTACTTGCTATACCCGAATGGTACATGTATTGCTCTATTTCTAACTACATTTATAGGTGCATGCTTTCGTTAATTGATTTTATTCATATTCCAAATACCATAACGTTATGTTTAAAATAGTCCACATCAATGCTTCTAATAGTCTATATTGGGCCTGAAGGTGTTAATTTTCTAGCTGAGGTTATTAGGCTTCCAAGGTATTCATACTCCATTATACTGTCTTAATTTCCATATTTAGAATTGTAATTATTACTAGTCTATTACTAGATTGAAAACAAATTGACAGGTTTTTTAAATAGCTCCCCTTCATTACAGCATGAATTGTTAAATTAAGTTTGCAGTCCTTTAATTGTTTCAGTACGAATATTTATATCATCACCAAATATAAGACACCCTACGTCAGTAATCACCAAATCTATATTTGGACCCTTAAAACCAGCAAGGAGAATAAGATCAGGCGATCTGAAACGGTATGTCAGCTTCTGCCTCATTTTTGTTCACAATGTTGATACCTTCCATATTTCCTGTTTTGTTTGTTTCTACTTTTCGTTTGTAAGGGAACCGAGAAAATGGCAAGAAAACCACCAGACATCCTAATGAGCATAAGTTAACAGAATATTTCCCACTAAAATAATGATGGCTTCCATAAAACTTGCCCATAGTCTCCATCTCTATAAACCCAATATTGTGAAGTCAGCATGTGCATGTGTATATTGCAAGCATGAGGATAATACACCAACTTCATAGGTGCTACCATTAAGAAACAGAAAGTTCGCGATAAGTAAACAGAAATCATTATACAGCTTAGTAGTAAGCCTCCGTCTCTGTTTGTCATGTTGTGCATCGTACGTTAAGACCGAGGTAAGCGACGGATGTGAAAGAGGCTGTGGTGTCTTTGATGTCAGGTTCAGGAGGAAATATATATAGCATATACTATCGACGTGGTCGATACATTCTTTTTTCTTTAGGACAGCATACAGTCGATATATGTGAAAGTGACATTAAGGGCTTTAAATATCTTTATGATAAGCTCTTTGACAAATACGGTTTCATATGCAAACAAGAACAAGTTAGCCAAAGAAGGGTACAGTATATCTCCTGAGACATGACAGCAGTGTGCTGGAAGATCATGCCACCGAACTTAACAAACATGAAATAGAAAGAAACTTCCTTTAGATGCTAGTAAATATATTTAAGAGGTTCACTTTACACTTCCTTTTAATCTGACCACACAGACAAACTATATCTGACCACACAGACAAACTATATCTGACCACACAGACAAACTATATCTGACCACACAGACAAACTATATCTGCTATGCTGGTTGTAAGATTGCATTTCCATATTTTCTCCTAGCTTAATTGTTTTTTACCTCAACGACGAATCAGCCAGGGAGACATATTGATCTGTTCATTTTGAAATTCATATTAAGCTTATTTCTAGGTTGGCATATTTTTGTGATAGTTATTCTGTAACGCTATCAATAACTTTTGATTGGATTCTATTTCAATTTCTAATAAGTTAATATATCAGTATAAGTGTTTTGAGAAGTAAGTGTATCATTGTTATTTGATCCTAAGACACATCATACATATTAATCTCTTGCAGTCATATTTCGAGTATAATTACCAAAAACATATTTTCCATTCACAAACAGTACACTGGAGGAAATTCACTTGTTAATAGTTTACTTCTACACTGATGATATGTAGGTAAAATGATGGAGTCATGACAAGATATATTATCTTTTAAAATGAAATGTGGGTCATTTTCTGTACTGGAATTGAAAACAGAATTATTTCCCTTAAACACAACAAAATAATATATATCATATAACAGTATAGTATGTCGCAAGCGTTAAACGGTTAAACCATCAAAAGTTTGTAAGATATGATGTAAATCTGCACGTTAAAAGACAACAGTAAGTAAGCATGTCATTGGATATGTGTCACATAACCTCAAAAGTTTGTGATATATGACGTACATCTGCATGTTAAAAGATAACAGTAAGTCATTGAATATGTGTCACATATCGGTGGAAGTGTGTTATCGTCCGAAAACACTAATAAGGACCACCGCAGTACACCCTATCCATGTCAGACGTGTGTAATGTTGATGTAACTCTCACCACTACACTAGTGTCTGACAATGATGGCGGACAAAGTCAGCTTGGTCATTTTCTGCATTCTTATATTCATATTTGGTAGTTTTGCAAAACCCAAAGATCCGCAGTGTAAGTTTCCTCCGCAATGGCAAAGCACTGTGTTTTTAGACTTCGGAATGTTTAGGATTGGTGTGTCTGGGCAAGCGTACGGAATCGGGACATTTTATTACGATTATCCGAACAGACGCATGAGGATAGACATCAAAGGCGTGGAAGAAAATCCGGACAAACAGAACTTCACTGTGTCGTTCATGTGGCATTTTAATGAGGTTTGTATGAATATTGCGCATTCGTGAGGTGTAATTTGTTTAAATAGTCGAATTACAGCAACTTAAGCTAATTGTGCTTTTAAACCAATACATCATCGTGGAAAAAATATTCATATATGATCAGATGAATAATAACATTTCTCTTTATTACATGTAATTTGCAATCTAACACAGCGAAAATTGCTTCAAATTCAAATTTGATATAATGAAACAAAAATTCGAAAACCAGTTTCGTTTATACTTAAATGCATTTCGTACCTACATAACAATGAATTCATTCGTTTGAAATCATAAGTTTTACACAAGTGTGGTAGTTAGAATTACAGTAATACTATTGATAAATTTGCATATTGAATCCTGAAAATTATGCTATAATGTATTACTCTTTCTCAGGGTGCAACCTACTACATCGATTATGATGGAAAGTTCTGTGAGAGAAGTTACCAAATTGATGCAGTGTGGGACCAATGGGAGGGCATTCCCCGTAAGTTATATACATTGTAGATTGGATTAGTGGGAGGGATTTTCCCGTAAGTAATAAACATTGTAGATTGGATTAGTGGGAGGGCATTCCCTGTAAGTAATAAACATTGTAGATTGGATTAGTGGGAGGGCATTCCCTGTAAGTAATATACATTGTAGAGTGGATCAGTGGGACGGCATTCCCAGTAAGTAATAAACATTGTAGAGTTGATCAGTGGGAGGACATTCCCCGTATGTAATAAACATTGTAGAGTGGATCAGTGGGAGGTCATTCCCCGTAAGTAATACACATTGTAGAGTGGATCAATGAGAGGGCATTCCCCGTAAGTTATATACATTGTAGAATGGATCAATGGGAGGGCATTCCCCGTAAGTAATATACATTGTAGAGTGGATCAATGAGAGGGCATTCCCCGTAAGTTATATACATTGTAGAGTGGATCAATGAGAGGGCATTCCCCGTAAGTAATAAACATTGTACAGTGGATCAGTGGGAGGGCATTCCCCGTAAATAATAAACATTGTAGAATGGATCAATGGGAGGGCATTCCCCGTAAATAATATACATTGTACAGTGGATCAGTGGGAGGGCATTCCCCGTAAATAATATACATTGTAGAGTTGATCAGTGGGTTGGCATTCCCAGTTAGTAATATACATTGTAGAGTGGATCAGTGGGAGGGCATTCCCCGTAAGTAATATATATTGTAGAGTGGATCAGTGGGAGGGCATTCCCCGTAAATAATAAACATTGTAGAATGGATCAATGGGAGGGCATCCCCGTAAGTAATATACATTGTAGAGTGGATCAGTGGGAAGAAATTCCCCGTAAGTAATATACATTGTACAGTGGATCAGTGGGAGGGCATTCCCTGTAAGTAATATACTTTGTAGAGTTGATCAGTGGGTTGGCATTCCCAGTAAGTAATACACATTGTAGAGTGGATCAGTGGGAGGGCATTCCCCGTAAGTAATATACATTGTAGAACGGATCAGTGGGAGGGAATTCCCCGTAAGTAATATATATTGCAGAGTTGATCAGTGGGAGGGAATTCCCCGTAAGTAATATACATTGTACAGTGGATCGGTGGGAGGGCATTCCCCGTAAGTAATATACATTGTAGAGTGGATCAGTGGGAGGGCATTCCCCGTAAGTAATAAACATTGTAGAGTGAATCAGTGGGAGGGCATCCCCGTAAGTAATATACATTGTAGAGTGGACCAATGGGAGGGCATCCCCCGTAAGTAATAAACATTGTAGAGTGGACCAATGGGAGGGCATCCCCCGTAAGTAATATACATTGTAGAGTGGATCAGTGGGAGGGCGTTCCCCGCAATATTGATATGTTGTATCAGAACAAATTCGTGGGCGTTCCTCATAAGTATACTTTGTGAACATATATGTACTTGGAGGATATGAAATGGAACATACATCATTGATACACTCTATAAAGGATAACATTATAATACACTGTACAGGGAAACATAAAATAAAGATGTGAATTAAACGGCATTCGAGTTTACAATCGATAAAACTAGGGCGAAATATGGACAAAGGAAATATTTGCAGGGAAGACATTGAAAAGATTCTTAGTAGGCGATAACGCCCTGTTTAAATAGATCGGTGTAATATCAGATCCTCAAGGTGAGAACAAGGGTAGTGACTACGAAACAACAAATCCCATTAATGAACCCATTAAAAACCAATAATCATATCAAATCCAAAGTAGAGTACTTCCCAATGAGATCCTTTTCTAATAAGAGACATTTCTGTATTCAGTCGTAGAAACGAAAATATATTCACATGTTATTTGTCTGGTGATATTGATTTCGTTTTCATTATCAATTCTTCAGCAGTAGGTCAACTTGATCGGATTATAAATAAGACGTTGCTATTTATTTTTTTCAGGTGCATCATATGCCACCTACTTTGGAGGTATAGGCGGATTTAAAAAAATAGTTGGAGAATATGTCTTGGATATAAAAGACGATCCTCCTACAGACAATGGTGTCCGTGTTGTGATGGATGTCCAAGTGGGTATGTGTACATATATATAATCAGTAGACAATCGAAATAAGGCTACACCTATTTAAATTAATGTATATATATTAGTAAAAAAAGGGGCCAGGAGATATTTTTGTGAAATTCAAGTGGATAGCCGGGGAATAAAGTGTGTTTGCGTGTGGAAGTTGATATTTCAGGTTTAGTAAAAGAGTTGTTATGTGTATACGTTGGTATGTCTATGTGAGTATTAAAATGGGTAGGCGTGCACGTTTTTTGTAATTTCTTGGTGGGTGTGTTAAAATAAATATGTATGGATGCTTTTAGTTGGTTAGAAAACATTTTTAGTTATCCACTAGTGGTTACACTGCAACACCCTGTACGCTATTTCGTTTGTCAATCTTCCTGTCATGACGTCTAGTAACAATGTTTTGCCACATCAGCTTCCATTGTCACGTCAGAGTTCATTGCAAAAGTTCTCCGATCGGAAGCAGTAATAAAGTATTCCTAAGAGAAATATATGGTTTTCTAGATATAATAGCTGAAAGTTGTGAGAGAAAAGGATCCCCAAACTCCTGATTATTATGATTATCTTAGTTTCCTTAGTTAATTTTCAATTTATAAAAGACACTCGATAAACCTCATGTCTTTACGCAATTTGAAAATGGACTAACTCGAGTTAGATACACATGTTAACCAGCCATCACTTGTTGGGGAACCTCTATTTCTAGAAGTTTCCATTTTAATTAAATTTACACGCGATCATTCAAACAAAACGTTAAATTTGACAAAATCTGTTACAGAAATGCACTTGTTTGATTTAGATGATGTGGTGTGCCCTCCCTTCCGTGTGATGTTCCAGGACTTACATGACGACCCGTACGAAGGATTAATGTACCAGTATGAATTCATGGATCATACAGAACTGAAGAACCCAGACGTGTTCAAAGCACCTTCCAACTGTACCAACACAACGTCTATGGTTAGTACACTTCAGTATGTACACCATGTTCCTATATATAATAAATACAATCTTAACACTAAATCTACCATGTTTATACAGATACATATATATAAATATTACACCTGTTGCTCAACCCGTTTGCACGTGCATATCATTGTAAGACATGATGAATGTCTGCTTAATACAGTCATCACTGTTGCAAATCCACAGTGCTCCATGCCCAAATGTTACGGGATACTTTGAATTTTTAAATTGATGTTACAAGTTAGTGATTGGTTTCGTTAGATTCTATCAGTCTTAAGCTGCTTGCAAACAACGGACAATTAACACAATGGAATATGTAGTATACCCCTGGATTAAGAAGCCATACTCACATCATGTGATACCATAGCAGTACATGTCTTCTGTAATGATCAAGCCTAGATATTTCTGTCATGTTTACATCTGAACATAATGGTTCTAAATACACTAACTCTCTCAACGATCATTACAATAGTATGATCTTGTGTTTTGTGTTTGTTTTGCAGAATGAAGAAACAAGAAAATTCCTACCGTTTCAACACCTTGGCTTTTTCATGGATTAGCATTACGAGGAGATCAAACAATTTCTAAGTGGTAGATTGACCGAGTCATCTAGCATCAGACTACTCATTAATCATGATATTAGCATTGCCATGGTTGGAGTGATAACTTTGAATGGAATGTTTACTATGATTGTGGTATTACAGTCAATTATTATTTAATCACCTAAATATTAAAGCATAAATACCCAAATTGTTCTTGCGTTGTTCTTTGAAACATTGGCTACGTTATCTAGCAAAGGCGACACCCGTCCATTTAAACGTGTTCTATCAATTCCGCTACAGAATTAGAATTAATGGATTTTTGAAAATTAAATTGTTGAACTCCTGCTAAAAACAACGTTCGATTAGCGTCGGTTAAAATGATATTAACTATGCGCTATGGTTGAAGTAATAACTATGAGTGGTATCTAACTATGAATAGAGGATAACACCGACGATAACAACATTGATGTGCAGTTGTTGCTCCTGAATGCAACACTTCGTATCTCTATCTTTTATCCGTCTTTTTATTGGTTCTTTACGGCGGTAAAATAATATGACTGGATGGCATTTCAAGTAACCGAGTCCTGATTGTCACATTTAAAGTTTAATCCAAGTAGCTTTTAAGTAGCATCATCATCATTGATGGACCATATCTCCGTTTAACATGTATATCTATATATATTGCGAAGAAGCCCGTACCGCAAACAAATAAGTAGAAAATAACGATACTATTTTTAGAAATTTCTGACAACACTTCAAATGACGTATTTCGCAGATTTATTATTCCCAAAAGATACCGTATTATAAGAGAATGTACAATTTAAATGTTTACACAAAATGATTGTAAATTTGAGAAGTAATGTATTCACTGCCATATAATATTATATATGTGATCACTATGGCTATATAAACACTGATTTCCTCCGTTTTTCTATAAAAGTTGTTTTTATTTATTTGGAGAGGGGGAGTGACAAATTAAGAAAACGAGTATTGCCAACCATTAAAGATTTAATTATCCCATAAACAAACCAAAATATCTGGGAATGGTAACCATTCTGTTGATATGTCTCTGAAACATAAAAGAAACCTTTGTTACTTAATAACTTTGAGAATTTAAAAGACAGGAACTCATTTTTAATTTGATTATAATAGTATTGTAACATATAGTTGTAACCATGTTATTTTCTACATAAAGTGTATATTGGTGCAGGTACACATATAAGCCTACATATTTTTTATGTAATATCTATGTTATAATAAGTAACAGTTTAATATCTTCTTCGTATGCCACCAGCGGAGAACATAAACATAATCGGTTTATGATGTTAACAACTTATGTTATCACGGTAACAGGGTCAGGGAGTAAAGTAGGGAACGGGATGTAGATACTAGACGTTAAATATTTCGGACGCATTGAAATAAAGTTGAATACATCACTGTACTGACCGATGATGTGATGTTGTGACAGTTCGGGGGAGGCGTGAACACATCCGGGCTTTTTATATCACTGATATCTAAGAATTCGTAGTTATAAGCAAAGGCTCCATACGAAATCTTTTTTAATTCCTGCATAATCAAACGGACTGGAGAACAGACGTCACCTACAACAGTTAACAAATAATCAATATTATACGGAAAAGAAAACATATATATATGAAAATCCTGTGTGTAGATAAAGAAAGTGAAACAAAGTAAACATTACATTGCACCATATGGCCATGTCATCCATGACGCACTCATCAGTGATCAAAGGAACGAAAAATAATGAATTTATTTTCTAAGTGTTCCGAATCATCAAAAGCTTTAAAACGGTACAAATAGACAAGACAACGTTTGGCTTTTATATGACTAGAGATAGAAAGAAATAAGGACTCGTCAGTGGTGCTGATTGTCAAAAGAATTAGAAAAAAAAATACTCCACGTCTTATGTGTTCCGAATCATATGTAGAATACAACGAAAGGGAAAGAATGAATATACAATTATTTCAAATGTTACAAATTTACTACCCTAGGCAACTACAGATCATTAAATTAGACTGGTATTTCAAACATTTTAAACGTGTAGATTATGCATAAACATTCGTGAACCAGGTTTTCCATTAACATATTTTCAGTGAGGAGATCTCTTGTTTTCCTGTGACACAATATCCTTCGTTTTTATACATGCATTTCTTTTAACCTTAAACATATAGCACAGCATAACATATTTCTATCACAAACGGAACTGTAATGACATTTAGAGACTTTCACTATTACCCACCAACTTTAACATCCATAGTTATTGCGACGTTTCCCATCGGCCCTGCATTCTTTTTCGCCCATTTGTACTGTCCAACGATTTCTTTAAAACCACCTAAGCCTCCGAAATATTCTGGTGAAGCATCAGCTATAATACGAAAGTTTTTCGTTCATTCAATCATCCATGGTGATTTTCATTATACAGGGGTTTTTGGGTAAAGTACAAATATATATTTTAGACATCAGGTACAGTTCAAGCAAAGAATCGTCATTACATAATTTCAATAAAAACACTTATTTCACTAAGAGCGTTACAATTGCTTAACACCGGTGTATCATTTATTTATATATAACGTTTTAGAATCCGAAATTATTTTCCCGCTGATTCATTCCTACTGATAGAAGAAGTAATCCTCCCTATTTACCTGGTATATATTCCGAGTTAACCCATTAGACACCCTCCCTGTTTCTCCTGTATACCATCCCTCTGACTCAAGAAGGAATCCCCTTTACATACCCGGTATGCTAATAATATTCCCACTTACTCCAGAAGTGACACTCCTGACTTACCTGGTATTCCTTCCCACTGAGCCCAGAAGGAACTGATACCATCCTCTCTTTCACAGCTATTATCTAGGTTGTCCACGGTGTAAAACGCTGGCTGTTATACCGAAAATTACAAGGGATAGACGTTATGTATGTAGTTTGATTAATAAGTATTATATTCTAATGTTATAATTTACACATGCATCTTTACTTGATGTTAAAATAAACACATTCTTACAATATTTGGAATGCTTGATACATGTCCTAGAGTAAAAAAAATAATCTGACAATATCTAAATTTGTAAACATAGGCTTTAAGATGACAATGCATTGCACTAACCTCGTTAAACTTCCATATGAGAGTGAAGTCTACAGAAGTATTGTCAGCTTGCTCTATTCCAGCAAAGTCAAATCTCATCTGTTGGTTGGTATAATCATAATAAAACATTCCTGATGCGTTGATATGTTGTGAGGCCACCAGCATCATTTCGAAGTCAAAGAAAACGTTGCTTTGCCATTGGGCTGGAAATTTACACTGTAACTGTTTAGTTTTTGCAAAAGTAACATGTAACGATATTATAACACAAGAAAACAGTAGAATGGAACTGAGTACTTCCATTCTTGTCATTGAGGTATGATATCAGTGAGCAGATTCAATATCAAAAGATATATTTCAAAAATGTTTAGTATCCTTTGCATACAAAATGACAATTGACAATGTTATCGAAATATTCGAGTCTGTTAAATATTAAGTAATTTAAATACAATTCACACTTATAACGAACACACATATATGTCGAAAGTACGAAGTAGATATAAACAGATTATACAATGAACAAGACAGACATAAATCTGTAGTAATCAGTGTTGTACATATTTCTACGTTTATCACTGATACAGGAGTTAACCTGACTTAGGTCACGTTTACAGTCTGATATCAAATTCAAATACAATCTCCCTTTATTATCATTTCGTTCACAGTAACTAAACCGATATCAGCACATGTACTGATGTACCACAAACTGATATTATACACAGTGTATAACTCATCCTCATACACATCTGGTGAATAACACCCTCACATTAATATATTGTAATACTCACTTTTACATACAGTTTACTTATATTGGTCCCTATAAACATTATGTTATATTATGCCGTAATTATAATGTAACATTCACCTGACACTTAAGTACATGTTGATTACCCGCAACTTTAATAATGCTATTATTTCCAGATATAAAAGGTGAACTATTTAATATCAATTGCCTTTTTATCATCTTTATACTTTTTATTTATCATCTTTATACTACTATTTATCATCTTTATACTATTATTTATCATCTAACAGTTGTATATTCTTTCCAATGGGTTGTCAGTATGGGAAAACTTGAAAAGAAGTTAACCACGACTCGAAAACGATTTTAGAATCGGTTTTCCATTGTTTTTCAAATTTTGGTTTGGTTTGATTTTATTTTGTTTAACGTTCTATTTACAGATAAGGTTATTTAAGGATGTGTTTCCATGAATGTTGTGTATGCGTGGATGTATATATGTGTGCCGGAGACAGGGTATGCTGGTGTAATTGCCTCCTAGCACGGATCTAATGGCGACTTTATACGCCCGGTCACATTATACTGTTGACGGGTGAACCAGTTGTTGCCATTACCCTAAATGCTGCGCGTTAAGCAAGGAATAGAACCTACTATGTTTAAGGACTTTGTTGTGTCCTTGCCCGGGGTCAGATCCCATTGCCTTCCTCACCTTTACGAACGCTCAACACTAAAACCAAAAGTGAGGCACTGTCAAGCATGGCGCTAGGAAATAAAAGGTAGTAGTTACATGTAGAAGTAGAAAGAATTATAAAGATCCCACATAATGCAATGGGTGCAACAGATTCAGTTCAAAAGAGAATATCTAGTTGGATTTAGTGGCTTCGAAGGGGGGATTGTGCTCTCTTGTTAATCGCATAAGCTACGAGACAAAAGTTAATTTATTACCAATTTCTACGAGGTCATTTGATTACATCTGCTCTTTTCATTGGTTATAGTAAAGATATTGCTGCAATTGATATATTTGATATCGGTTAATGTTGTTGTCTGATGGTTAAACTCACTATACAACCTAATAACGAGACTGAAACATTGACACATCGAACCAAGAGGTTTTTCATGGAGAGGCCAAGTTCTTTTACTAGAAGATTTCAAGAAGCTCATCAAATAATCATTGTAAAAGGTGCACCAAATAAACACTATGATTATAATGTTTTTAATTTTGTTTTTTGTTTTTAATTTTGTTCCAATCTGTTCCCTTTTGTATGTGTACTTTTAGGAAAGTCGATGTGGAACGTTTTAATCATCTATATACTACTTTATACACACTGTACCACTTACCAGTAGCTTGATAAACTGATTACTACGGGTAAACGGTGTGAAAATACTCGAGAAGACGTTCAAAAAGAGTTCGGAATTAATTGAGAAAATTGTCTGTCATAAACAAATCATTATAACATTATGAAGAAATATTGTGAGAATAAAAATTACCATTTTAGCGTTAACATACGTATGGAGAAGTCACTGACATGAATATTTTTTTTTTTTTTTTTAAATCACTACACAATGTTAAGGTCCATGATAATCTACCTAGGAAAACTTGTTTACGTTTGTCACCGATCGTGAATTCGTGATCATTTGGCTTAGAAGTCAGATGAAAGATACATGATTTAATTGACTTTTTAAAAATAGAGAATAAATGGTTTATCACACAGTATTTGCAGGGTTTGTCGTTCGAACAATTTTCTCATTCCTAATACGTGGATAAAATTCACGAGCTGGTGATGAGAAAATTGTTCTAGATAAAACCCTGAAAACACAGTGTGATTATTTATAAAACTAACGTGGAAACTTATGGGGAATAGATTCTGGCATACTTTCTGTGTGACATAAAACCCTTCTACTATATCAGAGTTACCTCCCCTTACTAGCGTTTTTAGTGTTATCACTAGGTCGAGAAACTTATATTCCTAAGCTCTAACAATTAAATGTCATGGGTTTTTGAATCATTTCTTAAATATGAACTAATTTGATCATGTGTAGTTATCAGACTTATTGTCACATAAGTTATGTCCCCCTTAATAATGCTACATGATTTTGAGCATTTTTACATTACATTACTGTATACATACATTGTATCCCCATGAATATTGTTACATGTCTTCGTACATAAGTTGCATGTCATATAAATATGTTGCATGCTACATATCCACGTTGTAAATTATTGATATATAATTTCATTCATTCCATTAACGTGTATATGTTTAGTTATTAACATTCCATATCTGTACAGAGAGCTCCATATATAATTTTAGATTCCAAATTCGATACCGTTTTCAGTCAGGCGTGATATTACGTAACAACAAGTTTTACGTCAACTAAGTATCGAAAGGCCAGGGAACCTGAATTGCAATAACTCATGGCAGTTTGATTATACGAGAATAAAGTACTTTGATTATACGACGCCAGGGAACTTTGATTCAACTAGACAGAGGACCTTTGATTATACGAGGCGAAACAACTTTGGGCATCATTTGTTGTATCAGAGGAGGCAATCCGAATTATAATATTTTGTGATTAACTTTAATACATTTTGCGGCATACAGATACCTTAGTATCGTTTTGTATTGATTTATTTCATTTTTATAATTAATCATTAAGACAATCACAAATAAGAAAATATGTGAACACAACTGGTTATAAAAACAAATATTTCTCAATATACTTGAACCAGATTGGTCCCAACTGTGCTCTTGTTTTGTCTGTTAGATATACACTCATACACACTGGTTTCTTTTGATATCATATGATCAGATGGCTGATATAAAGCTAACTGCTATTGATAGTAGTACGAGGTACTGCTCTGAATGCTATCTGGATGGTAGTTGTATCTCGTTAAGTTATCTCGTCTACACGTGTGCTGACATTGGCCTGTCGTAATGATTTATCTAGACATTTTGTTTGAACTAAAATTTGTAGATAAAAATCCTTGTCAACTAGGTCAATAATGATTCAGATAATAACAACAGTACTTTCTGCTTGCTGTCCTCATGTTAGTTTTATACCACACGATGATATTTATACATATACTCGAAGAATGTAAACACACTATTCTGCTTTAAAAAATATAGATCATTGTGTGGTATAAACACTAATATGAAAGTATGATGTTCTTATAATGCTGCATGTTTTGACATTTATCTATTTTTTTCTGTGAATAATTAAAGTTAAACTCGTAATGCATTAATCAACTGTTATAGTTTTATTACCATAGACTTATGAATAAGGTCTTTTATCCTTTCGCTTGATGTCATGTATATAATAAGTGTCGTTGAATACCTATATTTTACGCGCATTACACGACCGAAATAATATTATATGTACAGATGCAGATTTTTTCGCGATCACGCTAGTCAGAGACAGGATCGTTAACGTTTCCTCGTCAGATTGTATTGCCTCATGGCGAGAGCAGGACGTACTAATTTTAACAAGTAAAACCAGTCAGTGAAAGTAATTTCGAGGCCGATTAAAAATACATTAGTGACAATGGATGTTTATATAGACTGATATAACCCGTGTATGTAGTGTAATCCTGTCCATTTGGGTTTAACATTGCAAATTGTCAATAGCGCATCCGCTATTAACCTAATTGTTATAGCGGTAATATGACTTCCCTTTCACTAAAATGGGAATCCTATAGATAGGGATTCTCAAGTGATTTCTGTATTGACAAGGTACAGCACAAGAAACATTCGATTAATTCTTCTTGTGTCGTAATCGCAAATAAATAAATCAATGACAAATAACAAAATAAAACAAAAATACCATTATATTCAATTGGTGCTATATAGCTTTTACTTCTATCAGCATACGTCCGTTTGAATCAACACACTATAACACAGAGCGGTATACATGTATTTCAAGATTAAGTTGCAAGCTAGAGTTGAACAAGTTAGAGTTGAACAAACTATTTTGACCGCCACCATTATAAAAAATACAAAAACAGAAATATTGGTTAATCCTTGATAGATTGTGATACTCAGCCTTTAACTAACAACTAGTTGTATATAAATAACTGTTGATATCACACCATCAGAGTATGGAATAGAACTGTTTGAATACGTTTACATTCGTGGATGGTTAACAGTGTCTACAATGATGTTTATCACAACACAAAGACTGGCAAAACAAGCACTTGAAAAACAATATTACAAAATTATCTTATAATAAACCATCCCGTTTACGTAAATTTTCTGTTATGATATTGTAGACCTAATAAGTGTATTAACTACATTATTGGTTTTAAATGAGCCGATACTTTGACATGAGCACCTTTGCAAGTTCATATTCTCAGAAATGTTTATCATTCATACAAATTATGCTTACATATATATATATATATTGAGAATACCCTTTTCATTGCTTGTAATTCAACACACTTTGGATTACAAACGTAATGTATTATAACTACTCTTATACATCCTCGTAACCATTTCTAATTTCTTTTTTTCTAAAAAAAATTTGCATGGCTTCATTTCTATCCCATGAAGAGTCGATGGAACCGCGGAGAGAATGCTCTTCTTTCCATTGGGTTGTGCTATAAAACGAATAAAACATACAAACATCATAAATGGGCAAGACAGAAACATACTATAAATGTATGCCCGAAGTTCATTGATATTTTTATATTTGTATATGATGCAGATGCAAATGTACTTTCTTTCTACCAGAAATAACAATACAACCACAACACGCAGACAAATTCTGAATCAAATGTCGATGAAAAAGAACAGGAATTAATGAGACACCTAAGCAATAATCCCGATAATGTTCCTACCGAGGATGGAAAGGTAGCAATAGTACGATAGGTATTTCCTCTTTTTGAGAATACCTGTGATGCATGCAAGTATAGATATTCTTGTTATACAAGGACAAATTGTATGCTGATCTATATGACCCTGCTTACATGTGACGTTATCTCTGTTTGATCCAGCTTACCTGTACCTGTATGGTCAAGCTTACCGAAGGTGTTATCTTATTATCAAGCTACCTTTGACGTTACCTGTACATTTGTATGATCAAGCTTACCCATGACGTTATTTGTATAATCCAAGTTACCTTTTGCGTTAACTGTATGATCCATATTTCCTCTGGCGTTACTTGTATGATGCAGCTTTCCTTTGACTTTATTTGTATGATCCAATTTACCTTTGGCGTTACCTGTATGAACCAGCTTACCTATGACGTAATCTGTATGATCTAGCTTACCTGTGACGATTTAGCACTGGCACAAAACGAGGGCAGGGTAAACACACTGTGGTCTGAAAGGTCTTGTGGGTCCACGAATTCGTAGTTGACTATCAGTCCACTCGCACGATCGGTGTCTTCGTCTTGGATGTTATAACGAATAGGTGGACAGACATTTCCTGGAGATATTATAAGGATACAATGAAATATTACAGAAGTCAGTGCTTGTTAACATTACAGATACTATGATATTTGCTGACATATCATGCAAGTGTTATGAAGGTGTAATGCTCTATTGGCAGCCAGATCCTGTAAGTATTACAAAGGACAATGAGAAGTTGTCACACAAATCATATAAATATTATAGAAACTGTTCTTCATGTCAAACCTACCTACTTTAACGTCTAGTGTTAGGATGACGTCAGCGTACAGTTCCTTCCTGATCAATGTGAAGTGTTCTGTGATCTGCTGAAAGTCCCCTACACCACCATGCCAGTCCGAGTGGGCGTCCACTATTAACGTATCATTATCATGTTAAACACTATCACATGTTCCTCACCCAGAGAATTGTTCTGTACAGAGGCACCTTCCCATGGGTTTGACTGCTAGAGTTTTATATAAGGAAACAAATCCACACGAGATAAACAGCGTGAATAGAACTTTTCACAATTACTTATAATGATGATAGAACAGTCTCACAAATTACACATTTAGATACAGATGTACCTGTTAAAATGTCTTGTTAAATTTGAATATTTTCCGACGAATGCGTAGCACTATGTTTTGTAGGACGACATTATGATACAAAATATTACATTTTCTTCTTTTTGAAATATAACATAAATGTTTGTATGGTATACAAATGAATTTCATAGTTTCCTAGTCAAATAAAAATTGTTCCAGAGAACAACAATTATAAATCTTTATTGAAAATAAAATGAACCGACCTGACCACATATTATTTAATGTTCTTTATAGATACAAATCATATCTGAACTCTTGGTATTGATATTTTCATGGAATATGTCATACATGTACACTGTTAACTATTTCGATATGCGTAGTTTGTAATTATGTACCATGTGATGTAAGTTGACATGTATATCTGTTATTCAGTTAAACAAGTACCGCATTATTTACTTTACTGATCCAGCAGGGGAAAATGTAAATAGTACATTGACCGTAGATAAACTAGTATATAAAACCCATAATAATACACGCACATGGCACACCATTCCATGGGTTCCATATGTAGTCGCTATCCTTTTCCTTGGTACAGGTGTGGTTGTCGTTATCAATGGTGTATACTGTACTCTGTAATACATTATATAAAGAACATTTGAATTAGTGATTATAACACAAGAATCATAATTATATCGTATAGTCTGAATTTATTTTATACCACGGCTCTAAATTTCAGCGAGTTATATTTTATGATCACGTGCTTGTATATTAGCCATTAGTCATTCTCACAGGATTAATTTAAAGGTTATACATTAACCGAATATTGGAAAGAAACTTAAAACAAAAATCTTTGATACAATCGATAGAAAACATAATTCGATGTCAGACATGATATCTTATGTGAAATTATAAAAGCAAATACTCGAGAAGCTAGAAAAGCCATAACTGTTATTGTAGCTACAACATTGAAGTACATGTCTCACTTGCTTGTAATATCTCAAAGTCTGAGTCAAAGGTTTAAAGAAATTGAAAGAGTTTAGATTTGGCAAAAACTTTGTTGCATAGATGGAAAGTAACTATTATTAACAAGACCGCAAATTATCGTGTTTTAAGTACCATTTTCGACTATTTCATGTATTAATAACAAAAGAATACTCGTTTAAGTGGTACATATATGTATTTTATTCCTTACCTCATTGAAATGCCAGATGTAGGTATTTGAGAGCGGCACGTTGCCTAGTGATGCCAAACCCTTGAGGTCAAGTCTCATCTGTTGACTGGGATAGTCGTAGTAATATGTCCCTGTAGCATTCATCAGTTCTGGTATAGACATGATCAACTCACCAGAATCAAAGAATACCTTGCTTTGCCATGATGGCGGAAATGTACAATGCACACCAATATCATTTTGCAGTATTGCTGATGTTATTGAAAGCATCGACAGGAACAGCAATGATTTGATGAAAGCGTCCATGTTTGTACGCTATCTGAACGGTTTAGCCTATCACTGAGTTATCGTTAAATCTAATACGTAAGTACAGTATGAGAGAGGTTGTAGGGTATTGGCTGACAATCAGATTAAACACTTTGAGATATGGGCAAATATAAAATGGTAGTTCATTGATAAAAGTGTACCGATAAACTGAAAAAAAAATTATTCGGTATACCTGTATTTCAAATATCAGTTTATAGATGTGACAGTGTCATTATTCCAGGATGTATTATATTTGTTATAGTAACTTAGGTTCCCTGTTAGACCTATCGATCCCTATTTCTGTGGACAGGGATACTGGGTCCACCATTCAGTCAGTAAATTCTTCGTCGTCGAGCAGTTTCGTAAAAAATAGTTATCATTTTTGCTTTTTCGCTGTTTCTTATCTTATGTTTTTTACAACAAATACAGTCCTTGCATATTTCACTTTAATCAGATGTTCTTGGAGTAAAGTATACAATATACATTAAACCCCCTTCGACTTTACAATATTCCGTTGACAGCAATTCTGGTGACCAGCACTCTCGTCTTTTCTTGGCGTCAGGTAAGGAAGTAAAACATATGTAATGATGGTATTATCTTCATTACATATCTTAAAGTAAGAGACCCCATGCTAAACTGGTGAAATAAACTATATCGTTTGTCTTCTATATGATGTATTATAATCTGATTATTCCATGTTTCTGTTTTACGCAAAAAGATGGTGGACTCTGCTGGGGGACTCTGCTGGTGGACTACCACTTTCCCAGTTTTGCCGAAACCGTGTAGCTGGAATTGTTCTGGCACTGCTGACATACAATTGCAGTTTAAGAATATGCAATCTGTTGTAGAGAAAAGGTGAACATTTGTAACGTTATAAAAGGTTAACAAATGTATGGGCATCTTTTAATGTTCGCTGTGGTGTACCGATATATTTCGGAACACACTTTAGATACACCGTAATGGATGAAGTGGCCATACGGCACAGTACAATGTTTACATTGTTTGGCTGTCGTCGTCGCCAAGTTACACGTCAGATAGAGGTTTCCTTACTTCCTATTTATAGAATTATTCTACGTTATGATGCCGTTATCTGAGTACGTATACTTTGTATTGTATTACCTATTTACATGATTACATTATTAACTTAATCATTATAACATTCACTAATCACTGGTACAGACCTAGAAGTCAAAAGAAATTATTGGAATTTAGCTGACTTTTTTTTAATAGAGAATATGTTAGGTAGTAGTATATTTATGGTAAGCGGTTTATCCCACAGTATTTACAGTGTTTGTCATTCGAACTATTTTATCATCGCAAGCACATGGATAAAATCGTGGATAAAACCTGTACTGGCGATGAGAAAATTGTTCACACTAAAAACCCTGATTAGTGTGATTTTATACAAATCTAACAGGGAAACTTTTATGGGAAATATATTCTGGCATACCACCTGTGTGATGTAAAATCCTTCTACTATATCAGATTTGCCTCCCCTTACTAGCGATTTTAATAATAATAATAATATACAACATTTATATAGCGCCCTATATAATTTGTAAAATTACTCTAAAGCGCTTTACAAC
>JAUMHH010207317.1:0-12974 GCA_032359455.1 Chlamys rubida
ACGTTTGACATAAATCAAAATTAAACACATTTTCAAAAATGTATTAGGTCTTGCATTCATGTAATTATAATTATTTTGAAAAACTAATATAGAAAAGATAGAAAAAGTATTATCTGCCGCCTTTTCTGCTCCCACTTCTATATTTAACGCGGGATAACTTATTTGTTCTTTAAACTTTCATTTCGAAAAAGTATTACTTTATAACACACTTTGTCATATCAGGTCAATGGGTGCGCCTAGCTATATGTCAAACAGTGATCACATGGGTGTCCTACTTGTAACATCGTGTACCTTGCAGACATAGAGTAAGGTTAATGTACAGTTGTTGGTCATGATTAAGATCGCAAGGATACAAAAATGTTAAGTAATTTGAAATTGTTGGGAATAATTGTTGTGAAACCATTTTAAACTGATTTTGACAAAAAATGTTCCGCAAATTAAAAGAAAATTAATGTATTTTTCTACTTATTATTTATCACCTTTGTCCTTTTTCTCCTCAATTAATGGCAATGATTAAAACGCAAATGAAAATATGTACATTTTTTCAATTTACTTATCGCCTATGCTGAACTGTACATAAAAAAGGGTTAGAAGCAAGCGTGACTGAAGAGCTCGCTGCAACTGGCACGCTTGGCGATGAAAATACACATTCACAATTTTGTTATAAACTATTTTTGTTTAGTTTAACTTAAAAGACTCGATTTTGCTTTAAATATGTATAACAATTTCGGTATTTGCACACTATCAAATTACCTAAAAAGCTTATAATGAGTCGTTTGAGTCCCAATTAGGCAAGATAACGTCTGTACAACAGATAGTCAAGATACGACCAATTGTTAAACAATTAGACCTAAAAAAGAAAGAAACATTGTTTTAACAGTATTCTAGATTATGAATCTTCTACCAAACAATTGAGGACGATCTATCAGAGTAGATATTCACTGTCAGATAAATTCCAGGTTGGTTCATGTTGGTATGAGTTTTGGTTTAAATTGATCATAAAAACAAAATCAAACTGGTATTACTTCGTTTATTTGAAACCCTCTTAGAAATACTCACAAACAGTGTAGATAATATTTGCACAATTGGAAGAGACCTTCAATCGGCCTCTTCAGTAAGGATATTAAATTCATATTTTACAAACAGTGATCGTTGAGTACACCTATGTGAATGTTCCAGTTCGTGTGTCTTTATTGAAACTAATCAGTGTATGTAGGAGCTGATAATTGTTAGATTGTTGGTGGAAACGTTAGAAAGTAAATGGGAATTAACATTACAACTGTACGCTAATCTTTTGTATAAATACTTCGTGTACTTTGTAATGTAAAATGCAATTACCTCATTGTCCATCAGTAAATATTGGTCCACAAACCATAACACTGCAAATACTGCTTTGGGTACTACTTTGAAACCTTATTTTGATTAACGACTCGTAAAGTCAGGCATAAGTGTGTTCAATCGTTGAGGTACAACCACTGGTATCAGTTTGTCACTATCCAGTGCATTTGAGGAGATATTTGTTATTGTTTCAAAAGTGACCTAGTTAACGATCCATCATTTTTGCCGGGGGAAAAAATGTGTTTGGTCAATTGCCTCAACGCTAATAGCAAGATAACATAGTTTTTATCTGCGGTGTTCAAAGGTCAGTGTGTAATGCCATTGAGATAATATAAAAACAATTACTTTTACATACAATGGAAAAGTTCCATTTTCCGATACCAGTACTGTTCGTAAAAATGAATGAAGAATTCGATAACACATAAAGGCCGTTAAAAATGTCACAGGGTGTATATAACACACATAGATTGAACAATGATGGGGACACGACACAAGAGTAATTATTAGTACCTTTACGGTATGTGTCCACATCGATTGGACAATGATGGGGACACGACACAAGAGGAATTATTAGTACCTTTACGGTATGTGTATTGATATTCTATTAATTGAGATCATAATTTTATTTATAAAAATAGGATTTAAATTTTGCTGAATCCAAAATTTTTTTTTCTCAATAATATGTCCAGATATTTGTACTCGCTGTAGTAGATCAGTTTTTCTATTGTACTATTTTTTTGCAATAAAGAGCGAAATATAGAATTAATGTTCATATGTTATCCTGTGTGTTATATTCATTTTCCAATTTCAACAATGTGTTGTACATACTTTATTCAAGACACGGGCTTTTCAATTATTAATGTGTTCCCTTGACAAATGTAACATTTATATTATATTTCAATACAAATTACTTATGTGCATCTTAAATGTCTGTTTGGTGATTTACGGAACGCACACGATGTCTTCCCAGTTCAACATGAGTTGATGATGGTATAATCACCGGAAGTGTCGTTTGATACACTGTTGAACCATGCAATTAAAACCTGGACGCCCATTGAGATACGTTGATATATAGTTGAATACGGGAGGAGGATCGTTGAAAAGTGAAAATTAAACGTGGTACATATATTAATTAGTTTTATAAACATCATCAAAACCTCAAATTTTCACTTAAGGTTACAGCAATCATAGCTACAATATTAAATCTTGAATAGGGAGGTTTCCCTGTGTATTCCATAAATAAACATCATATCTAGCTTTCTGACCTAATATACAGTAAAAAAAACACGTTAACCTTGAGGAGATATCACGCATGCGCGTTATAGCGACACTAATGTATTCCGACATGCTCTCTTATATGACAGGTGTGTTATTTCTCATTGGGTGTCGGTAAGACAGGTTTAATCTGACCAATGAATGTTGTACATTAGGGCGTCGGATAAAACAGGTTTATCTGACCGATCTGTTGTATCCAGCAGGATGTCAGATCAGAAGGTTAATCTGATACATGTGTTTCTGTTCTACAGTGTGTCCGATTACATAGGTAAGTTTAGACTGTTGTTCCCCTGTTCAGAGAGTCGGAGAACTTAATGTGACCACGGTGTTGTATCACACAGTGTCGTGCTACACAGGTTCAACTGGTCAAAATACACAGGGTGTCGGATTACAAAAGTTAAACTGATCAAATAATTGAGTTCCACAGAGTGTCCTATAGGACAGGTTTCATTGTGCATGTTATCTGTGTTAGATATTCTGACATTCTGAATATGAGTAGAGGTCTGCAAACAAGAATTCGACACGAAAATAATACGTAAGATATTTTATTCCTCGTGTGTAATTTTTTTATCACAAAAAATTCTCCAAAACATAGCCGCCCATTATAAAATACCCAAAGCTTTGTTTATGCGATAATTGGACACATGCTGGTAATATTGACCAAGTTTAGAATAGTCAGAACAATAACACCAAACCAGTAGTGACCAATGCAGAAATAGGTTAGAACTGGTCAATCTGACCAATAAATAAGGCTCAATAAATAAGGGACCACTAAACCGGTCAAAAGTCCTACATAGCAATACCTTACCAACACAACAAGCATAGACACAATCTGCACATGACCACTAGTGGTCAAGAGTTCAACAAATGCATATAAAAACGAGGCTGATATCAATAAGCTATTATCACCCAAAATCGATGACGTCAATTCATCAATTTCTATTCCATAAGCTAATATCATCGATGTTCTTCCCGCTGACTGGTGCAATGAATTCGAATAATAATCAATGGATTATTGCAACGTTAAATACAAGTCTTTACAGCATTTATCATGTGATCTATGTTCTATCCTGGTGACAATTTAGTATGTTTAATTTATTAGAAAGCCTTACAGGACACTGAGTGGACAGGTTGGCCACACGAATTACACATGCATACACTGACCAACTTCTACAAGTTATATATACGTTTCTTTAAACTAGTAATTCAGTCTGATCATATCGAGTTGAACTATGTGCATTGGAAAATATGTCAAGATAAAGAATAACTTTCACCATTGGAAATAATTATGACATTATGTAGACATTACTTCATTAGCTTCGGTCATCTAATACATTTTTTTTCAGAACAATTTTCTTTCCAATGGTGTAATGGAGAACATTAATTCATGTGCATGAAAAACATTATTGACAGAATTGTCACATTTCCGAAAAGCGAAAAAGTTTGATAAGTTGATAGATAAAATGTATTATTTTTTTGTTCCGTCAAATTCCTATCTTTTCAATTTTTATAGTTCACGAGGACTAAAGCTTTGAGAAGCTTATGTACAAATTATCTGTACCTACGAGGGACGGGGTACCAGTAGTTGATCTGACGATGGATGATACACAGTGGGAACAACACAATGTGCTCCTCCTCAAATCGCTGACAGAACTTCCTCTCAAAGTACAGGCCATCCCATGGCAGAATCTAACCTCTTCTCAAGGGGCAAAAAGGGTAAGAATTTTCTTTTCTTACAACAATCAGATATAAATTAACAGTATAACTATAAATAATTAAATGCCATCATTGTTTCTTCAAAAGCAGAATAGTTGTACTTGACGGTTGCTTCTTAATGCAAGTCTATATGTCCCGCTGCAGTTTCACTAAATATTTGGAAATCAAACTTGTCACAAATTATAACATCATACAGGTAAACAATTGATGAGTTGATCCAACAGAAAACAATCTGATGTAGAGAGAAATGGTACGAATATCATTAACTCAGTTCCTAACTGCATCAAAATATAAAACTCTGATCTTTTAAGTTTTATCGGATAGTCAATTGAGAAATTCATGTGCTACGTCCCTTGATATTATTATTTAAGATGATGAAGTTTCGAAGCATTGTTTTTAATAATAATATGGAACTGTATTTAAAACAAGAACAAGAAAACGAAAGACTCGAAAGGAATGACGTTATTAATTGTATAGCTACAAACCCGTTACTGTTACATCACATATTATTTTGCAAGCATCAACGTTATACCTAATTACGATTTCTCCATTCGCGGATCATTGAAAACAATGGCTGACCATCCCTCTTCAGCTCTGTTTTCAATCGGCGGCGCATAGCCCAACAAAAAGATTAACGTTAGAAGCACAGAGAGAAGGGTGCAGAATATCCCTTTTGCAATTCGCTAAAAGAAAATAAAGTAGTATTTCATGTTTACTGGTATGAACATGTGTATATATTGTGCAATATGTGAATTAATTTATTAGTATAGGGCATATCTACAGATTTTTTCAATATTATCTTTATAAACACTTTTGATGTACATGTACTCTCTTTTATGATTTTCTCCTCAAAAAGCTAAAACATAATTATGAGTGTGTAACTTCTTAAATCAGTTTTGCCAAAATTAGTAACGGTGTCTCTGAAAACCATGCAGATAAAAGCTAGATGTTCAGATGCTTAAAGATCAGCAAAACTTTTCGATGAAAGAGACGAGGTACCATGGGTCCATTACCATGCTACCGAGACGCGAAGCAACGAGTGCAGTTGGGCGGCTTAGGAGAGGGGGCGGTGACCAGATACATACTGGTCGCAGGTCGGTGGTTTTTCTCCGTGCACTCTGGTAATCCTTGCGTAAAGTACCAACAAACCAAACCAATCCATTGTGAAGTGGGGATGCGGCCCCAGACCGCGTATTTTCCAATATATTTTTATTTGTTAAAAAAACATATATCTTGACTAGTTAATTATGGCTATTATAATTTCGGGTCATTTGAGATACCCATAAACATGAAGATTGAGATATGTCTTATATAACACATACAGTTTGATGACTTTTGTTGTGTTAATAATATGAGTAAAATAACGGTTTTGATCCCTGTAAAAATCAAGATAGCACAGATAGTTCTCATTCAGAATATGTTTTTGATCATATATATTATGAAGTCAAATTTAAGCGTTACTCGATCGATCGTCTTTGATTACCGTTAAAGCATTACCGTTTGACATTCAGTGATGTCGTAAAGACTACGGAAAGCAATCACTACATTCGAATTCGATTACCTACACAATCAGAACAGCTATATATATAGATATAGCTGCCGTGCTTTTAATTGATTGTCTCTTTCACAACGCAATATACACTTGTAAATTATTAATGAAACACTTTGATGAGGTGGTTTTCATTTAAATTCACAACGAAATATATTGGGCCCGTCAGTGTATAAGGAATCGATTTGATTGATTCGAACCTAGAGCGACATTTACGTTTTATACATTCTAAATGAGTTGGAAACCAATGGAGATCTAATAATAGATCACAGCGAACTAGGCTCAAAATAAAGCCTATTTGATTGGCTGTCTAAATTTAGATCGAAGTAGAAAGGATATAACTACTAGTTTTAATGTCTAACTTCAGATCATCAGCGTTCAATTCATCGAATACATGAGAATCACTGTTAAATTGACGACAACTCCTTTGAAACTTTGTCCGCTTGGAAATGCACTATGCATGAAAAAGGTGAGTTTTGCAGAATAGTTCTATGTCTAAGGTTAAACAAAATTATAAGTTCAAGGGAAATAACTCGTACTATCAACCTCGTACGCAATTTGTGTCGTCAGTTGCACGGTATACCCATTAACTTGGTTTCCACAGCCTCTATTTGTTATAATTACTTATTAACTTTAGCCATTCTCGACTATCTCGTGATTTCCAAATATATTTGCTCTATGTATGTCTTTTCGTTACTCGGCATGGTACCACGCCAGTGGTGACTGGTATTGGATCTAATTGGAAAATTGTTATGATCCTATTTATTCATATGCATTTCTTTACCTATGGAATTTCACTCATTAACTATACATTATCTGTTTTAAGATTGTGATTTGCAAATGTGTTATTTATTAATCAATCGAGTTCTGGTTATTGGGTGTTAATTTACACGAATCTTTTTAGGTAAGGATTACTACTTTTTACTTCATGTGTAGCAATCCATGATGCCCATTTCTTAACAGACGGACGCACTTTTATCTTAATTTTAAAATTATATTTCCAATTCTTCTTTTAGACAAAAACGGCTAATAAATGTCTTTGGCTGTTAGGAATATACACGTCATTATGTGTTGGTTTGTGTATAAATAAATATATTTCATTAATCTTCTTCAACTTCTGGTTTTAACTACATAATGACTTTATAATTGTATTATATTGTATTTGTATTGTATGATATTTGTATTGCATTTGTTTTGTTTGTATTGTATTTGTAATGTATTGTATTATAGTATTGTAGGGTGACATTGTATTGTATTGTATTGTATTGTATTGTATTGTATTGTAGCATTGTATTGTAGCATTGTATTGTATTGTTTCATAGTGACTGTATAGTGTTGCCAGGGTGATACTGATATCATTTCTATATATTTATCACTGTACTGTTAATTTTCTCATACGTCTATCCTAGAAGTAGCCCTACTGAGCTATTGTGATGATTTCTTAACAATATCAAGTAAAATATAATTATACCTTGTACTTTTGGAATATATAATCAGTCAAATGTATTTTCCCTGCCAGGATATTCACCATATGCGACACACTAATGTATTTCACAAGTAGAAATGTAATGTTTAGAAAAATGTAAGATTTTAAACACTAGCTGCCATTCATTGGGTTTATATACCGATATGGCAATGACTTAATTCTTATATAAATCTAATAGTCGCTGATTCACTACATTCTACAATGCATTGACCCAATATAGGCCACTAACATTCGTTTTGATCTGTATCCTCGTAAGGTACGATGTACTACATTTTTTTCAGTTTTTCTTTAATGAATTCACGCTAACTTGTGTTCCAATATTACAAAATCATAAAACGCTGAGGAATATGCTGCGTAAAGTATGTTATGTATGATTTACAATTTATAATGTCGGGCAAAGTCTATTTATTATATAACAACGATCCTTTGATTTCCCAAATTTTTGGCAATCGAATGTATTTTTTTTAAATGTTGAATTTGAAATGCAAGCATGCTAAGTAAATAGGGCTATACATGTTATACAAAATGGTACAGTTGAAACACAAATCTGCTCCTTTACTACTCAGTGATACAGTTTTGGGAACTTTTCCTCTCACAACGTTCTGATATATTCTCTAAAAAAGAAATTATGCTTCTCTTGGGAATAAATCATATCTGTTTCCTGATCGGGAAAAAATTGCCATAAACAATGGAAGATGACGTCGCAAAGTATTGTTACTTGACGCATAATAAGAAGATTGACCAATGAAATAACGTCCAGGGGCAGGGTGCTAGTGGGTAACCAAATATGTTAACCAGCTTCTAGCAGATCTATCCAAATAGTCGGGAGTGGGGAAACCTACAGTGGTTATGGGAGCAATATTTATCAGTGTTCAACTAATTATATACCAGCTGCTTTTGTAAATATAACCGATACTTACTCCTTACATTGTTCATGATCATATCAGTGATCGAGTACTTAGTTGCCACCCGTCACCAAGACGCAGGCCAGAGGTTATCCTGTTTCATTTATACCATCAATTTTGTTTGCAATATTTGAAGTTCAAGACGATCCTAGAAAACTGTAAAGCTTTATGAAATCTTCCGAGGGCCCTTTCAGACAGATATATCTCTATAGCGTCTATAGTATCGAGTAATTCAGTGAGTTGGTTGAGTCAGATTGAAATTTTAGCTGACGAGTTCCCAAAACATAACACCACGTCATATCACAGTCACCTTACATGTATATATAAAGCAGACAACATTAAACATGTTTTCTTCATCAAATTATATATTTTGACTTTTTTTGATCAATTTTAGCCGATTTTTCATTAAAATATTTATTTGAATAATATTTTGTCCATGTGTGGAGATGCAGACTATTTATAGTCGCACTTTACCATTTTTCCGCGGGGACTGAAGTTTTAAGTCTAAATGAGCAACATATAAGAGGTAGACAAATAAAAATTTCCTTAAAGTAAATCAATTTTAGTTTAGAATAGATACCATTACTTTCTGTTGCAAAATAAAAATTGTTTCAACACATAATGGATACCGTTCCATTCTGTGTACCTCGTGGTTACAGGAAAAGCTTAACTATCCAGAGTACCTATTTTTGCTTTCGGAGTTTTGTCTGTGTTTAGTTCGTGCTTTCTCAGGCTACGTAGTAATGGTTCAGTAGTACACCTCGCGTGGTGACCCTCGAACATATTTTACATATTGATACCTACCTCTTTATGTAAACAGCTCCACGTGGTGTTTCATTTTATATTATGATAATACATATAGCCCTTTAGATAAAGTACATAAAAACTGTAATAATGTTTTGACCATTCTATTCTACTTAAACAACGTTGTGTTCATTGATTCGACGGAAAATCATTTTATTTATTTCAAAGAAAGAAATTACAAAATTTCAATGGAAACATTTTCAATATAAATTTTAAACAGTTTTTCTAAATTGTAGAAAAAAAATGTATTTTAGATGTTCTTTATTCATCGTGATGTACTAAGTACGAAACAAAATAGTAATGCCAAACTTTTATGAGAGTTGCGTCCCTTTGATCAAAAAATATATTCACCATTGGATGAACTAGAGATATGTAATGCAGTACGTAACAGCAGACATGCTGTTAGCGTGTATATACATACTTACATTCCCATTTCGGTGTTGGCGATAGCAGTTCATATTTACCATGTCAATCCTCTTTGAGTCTAACAATTAGTAGTATCTATAATCCTGGTAGCACGCGCATACTTACCATTATGTAAGTACTTAAGTCAACAGGCAATTGGTTCAACACGCACGTGCAGCTGTAAGTTTATAATCTGCCATTGCATGCAGTTGGTGTTGTGAACATTGCGTAGGGCTCCATTCACAGTTACACATATGTCTATTATTCAGTATTCAGTTACACGCGTGTCCATTATTTGCTTTTAACGTATGCGTAACTCTGCCGCATATAAACTTAGTCTTTGTTTTCGTTGATATTTCAAAAATTGTCAAAAAACTCAGTCTTAGGTTATGTAAAGCATTTCATAGTGAACGTAGTTTTAATGTTTGCATTACATTTGCTATATAAACGCAGTCTTAGGTTATAAACGTGCTTGATGAGAACAGTTTTAGTTTTAACGTTTGCGTTACATTTGCCACCACACAAACCAGTATTAGTTTATGAGTAACATTTGCCACATGGGCGCAGTTTAAGTTTGTAGCTATACTTTATAAGCCTTACTTTACCAATTACATTTTAGTGATATTCAAATGCTGTATAAACACAGACTTAGATTATGAGTTGCAATTGCCACATGAACGCAGTCTTAGTTTATGAGTTACATTAGTAAGATAAACGCAGTTTTAGGTTGTGTGCTACATATGATATATGTGCGCAATCTCACATTCCAATATAACAAGAAAAGCACGGAAAATGTATTAGTATTAGTTTCCGTGAAGGGAATGACTTAACATTTTGATTATGTGTAAATAGAAACAGATGGACAATCGATAAAACGTCATCACTTTTCAATGCAAAGCCAGAATATCAAATCTGCGTAATTTCCGTGTAACTTGCTGCATCATTATTTACATAATGAAAAAAGTATAAGACAGCATTCCTGTATCCGTTTATAGATAGAACTCTTGTAAAGGTTCCCGGTCACTGTGGCTTCATCTGTAGAGAGTAAGCTTGATTTAAGTAACATTACTGATGACATCGTTTCGTGGAAACGCCTCCCTATTTGTGAATATACAATTAAAAAAAACACTGTACCAGCAACCCCGAGTCCATAGACGTACGTAATTAGTATGGGAATTGAGAAACTAGATGAATGAAATAGGGATGGTGAAAATACTTTTGAAACTGTTTTCTACTTTTTGTCTTCTGTGAAGTTGACCATACGTTGACCTGTTAGACCTCAAACAAACGGGTACCGACGTCACGCCGTGTCCCGGCAAGGTGATAAGAAGTATATATAGCTACTTAAATGGTGAGGTAGCTAGGCCACTTACAGGACGAGAGGTATTCGTGGGTCCCAGGAGAAGTGGAGGCGACACTCAGAGCCTATGTCAACAAAGAACTTGTCTCTGCTGATTATACTCGAATTAAACAGTATACATTTTATCATTCTGAAAGTGAAATAGATAAAGACTGCTGTTTGTTATCGAAACTATATAGCCATCTTCATTCATGATTGTGTCGTCTGCTCCTGTAGAGAATTCCAATTGAGCCCAATGAAATCCAGGATTTTTGAAATTCTTTTCATAGTTGTAAACATTGTCAAAGGAAATATTTTTTAGAAAAGTCACCTTATTCTATTTTAAACACAGCATGACAATTCTTAATCATCTTAGTTAGCAGTGCGAGTAATACACTAGAAAATGTAATGCCTCATTCCTAAGTTAGATTTACAGCGTATTGTATATAATATCATGTCCTTGTTATTGTTGATGTTTCCATTTGGTAAGCACGATTTGTCCTACTGTGTTTGTTTTTCTATGCCGCTGTTGTTATTGTTGCTTTTGCTGCTGCTGCTGCTGCTGCTAGTGTTGTTGATGTTGCTTCTGCTTTTTTTATTTGGCCAGCATGATATTAACTTCTATGTATGCTTCTATGCTGCCACTGTTGTTGTTGTTGTTGTTGTTGTTGTTGTTGTTGTTGTTGTTGTTGTTGTTGCTGCTGCTGCTGCTGCTGCTGCTGCTGCTGTCTCTTGATGTTGCTGTTGATGTTTGTACTGGCCAGCATGATATGCATTTCTATTCATGTTTCTATGCTGCTACTGTTGTTCTGCTGTTACTGTTGTTCTTGTTGGTGTTGTTGCTGCTGCTGCTGTTACCGCTAGTCCTGTTGATGTCACTGCTGATGTTTTTCTTTGGCCAGCAGTATTTGGCATTATACTCATGTTTTTCTATGTTGCTTGTGTTGTTGCTGTTGTTGCTGTTGTTGCTGCTAGTGCTGCTGATATTGTTGTTTGTTTTGTCAGCAAGATTTGACATTCTATTCTGTTTCATGTTGTTGTTTATCCGTCAACATAGTTGTGATGTTATCTTTTTTATGTTTAGCCATTCTTTTTATCATCATTATTCTCACATGCAGTAAAAGTGCAGTAGAAAGTTAAACATTGATGTCTAATTAAAAGATCGCCAAACAGTTTCAACTGTGGAGCTAGAATTACATATTGTATGCCGATTTGAGAAATGTAGCATGTATATATGAAACACGTGCATGCTATTGTAAACCCTCGTTTTATAATATTATCGACAGTGTGATTAAGTTATTTACAACAATATGCAGCGAGGCTTAAATAAGGTGTCATCCTACTGGTTTGACAATTCGGTGAGCATGTGGTTGAATTAGGTTTAAATAGTATATTATTAGTTAACAAAACATGTTTATTACATATATGATCATTCTTGATATAAGTGGTTTCCTAGCATGTAGGGAATGTTCACACATTATCAAATACAGTGCTACATTTTGTACCAGCCCATGTCATCATGCTGTCGGAGTCATATAACTACAGTATTGTGTAAATATTTAAATTTTTCAAGTATTGCCGGCAGTCGGGTATTGCCTTTTTTTATATATGAATATATATAATACAATAAGTATCAATTAAACTTGAACTTGATATAATAAATCGTTATAAGCGGATTCATCTACCCGTTGACACGCGATCGATAGTCACGCAACCAATTCCTAACGTGAAATCTGAGCATTTTGCTGATAAACAATATGAAGCAAAACGGGTTGTGTTCCAGCATCGAAGTTTCCAAACAAAAAAAACAAAAAAAATATCTGAAATATAGCTTTGAAACGTCATGCTTCAGTTTCATGAAATGTTCCTCTAGTTGTGCTGCATGCCACTACTACAGGACAAGACTATAGATATGGAATGTTACAATCATGTTGATAAGGACTTAAATGTAGACATTTTATAATTAGTGTTGATATAAAAAAGTGTGTTTTTATATATAATTCATTTAGAACGCCCTCATCAATGATAGGTACTGTATGCTACTCATTATGTATACACTTAAGATTTAAACATGCAGCATTGATAGGTACTGTATGCTACTCATTATGTATACACTTAAGATTTAAACATGCAGCATTGATAGGTACTGTATGCTAC
>JAUMHH010207328.1:0-12973 GCA_032359455.1 Chlamys rubida
AAAGGTAGTTAGAAGTAGAAAGAAAGATAAAGATCCCAAATATTGCAATGGGTGCAGCAGATTTATTTTGGTCGCTTGTGTGTCCCCAAATAGAGGACACCAAAGCAAATCCCCAATTCTGCAGAGGGTTCCCACATTACATGTAGTCGCCTCCTACGATACACGCAGTGGGTAACAGCAGGTGAATTTTCCCGATTCACCAAGGTCGTCAAGGTAATTCAGCCTCACATAACAACTATAAGTGGCCAGAGGAGGTGCACAGTTTGTTCCCATGTTTATGGTCTGCAGGAAAATCTTGCCATCGAACTCACCATAGATTGTGTCAACCAAACACCCACTCATTTTCATGATTTCGCTCTCAGTACTTTTGCCTTTGTCGTGTTTTCACAAATTATGATTTAAAAAAAATACAATTTAAACACAGCTTAGTGGCGCTCAAAAAATGATTGTCCGCATACACATACACATGTGTGCTGTGACCCGTATCAGTATAGCATATGTGTATTTCAGACATTAGTAACGAACCCCTGTGATTAGGGGTACGTGATCAGCCAAATCAGAGATTGTAGTATAGGTGGACAACTGATCACCAAAGACAAATTAAGTCTGGAAAGCAGGAGCGAAAACAATGTTGAATTGTAAAATCTGACAGTGGTCTATCATCACGTGCTGACAAAGTTTTATTTTTTTCCTGAAACTACTTCTAGTAAATTAGAAAGTTCTCAAAAGGTATTCACTTCACAGTATGGAATGAAGTTGAGCTGCAAAAGAGTTATTTAATGCAAAACCTTCAAACAAAATGTCTTCTATTACCATCCAGACAGCTGGGCGAAGGAGCCACTATGAGAAGTCAAATTGTAAAACACTTCAATGAAACAAAAACATGTTTTAGGACTTTAGAAAGCTACATGCGAGTGAGATAATATCGGCTTCGGTCAAGAAATAAATAAAAATAGCAACATATTTTTTTCAAGGAAGGATTTTTCAATTTATGAAAAAAAGTAAATAAGGTTGATGGGCCTATGTACATGTAATCAATGCCATAACGGATAATTAGATATGAATAGTTCTATGAATATATATGATTTCAACCGGTTAACGGTAGAAATGTAGGATGTAATTATTTTTTCTTTGGTATGAGATACGCCAATAGGTGGCGCTATTGGTGGTATTTGCACGTGCAAATGGGCTGGGTTGTTATACGTGTCATTCAGGCGACACAGGTTACAAGAAGCAACGTGTATTTTTTTTTTAATTTTTAAAGGGGGTTTATTATATTGAGATGAATAGGTTAGGAGATATATGTTTGTGTGTGAGATGTAAATTATTGTGTTATTGTGTTTATAAATCGGGGTGATTGTAAATAAACATCGGTCAGTGCCTATGTCGCTGGGAAATACAGTTTTTGTATTCGTGTTGTTTATCCTATTGGATAATATAGAAGAGAACACCATAAACAAACTAACATGGGTCAGATCATCGAATTATAACGCCAAGTAACAGTGCGTTACGCCCTCATCTTCCATTATGACGTCATAGTTCATGGTGTTTGTTCCCCGGTCGGAAAACAATAACAATGTATTCCCAAGAAAAACATTTTCTAGATATAATATATCAATATTGTAGGAGAAAATGGTCCCAGAACTCATAAGCTTGCACCAAACTGTACGTGTAATGCAAAAATATTTCAGATGCAATTTACCTTTAATCTTGAGGATTTATTGCCCAAGGGCCGAGTCAAACACCTTATTACGTCAAACAATTAACTAGGATATGAAATGAGTTAAATAATCTAAAATTTAGTTTTCCGGTGGATAAAGCCAATCAAAATACTATTTGTATTACACTATGTGGCAATATCTTCCATTTAAGATTAACCAGTTGTACTTCAAGTCAAAGTAGTGAGAAAAACACACGAAAAACGTTCCGAAAAATAATAAGAATACAGCGAAAAGTGTCTATAAAACCCATCAGGCACAATACCCTCTATCCCAAGGGAGAATAAAAGACGCGTGACAAATTTCAAAACTCTGATAAAGATATTAAGGACCTACATTATTGTACCAATACATGAAAAGTGTTTCTTTCTAGTAAATCTAAAGCAGAACAAGAAGGTTGTTGATTTACCTATTTTTTCTCCAACACCGAGGACCCAGTTGAGCGAAAACTACATAATTAACAATTAGTTCGTAATAACCATGACAACTATATCAGCACGTTTTCTATTTAAATTACTTCAGCGACATTCGAGACGAACTCGTAACGGAGGGATGACGCACAACGGGCGACTGACACAAGGCGCTTTCGCAATAGGTCAACCTGGATATTGTTTCAGTTTATTTAATTTTATGGCAGGGATAGCCTGTCTAAGTATCATGGGTAGTGTTATTAATTAAATTATTATGTTTTAAGATAAGTGGATGAATGAAATATTATAAGTGGGGTTTAATATGTAATTATTTCTTGTTTGTTCAGGTGTACATGTATTGTTTTTAGTATCTAGTCTTGTTCAGTGTCATTGTTCATGTGTCAGTTGTTCAGTGCCATGTGCTTTTGTTTATGTTTTGTTCTGTAACCTATGACCTGTTTGTGACCTGTAACCCCATACTTACCTGTTTGTCATGTGACCTTCCATACCTGCACATGTTATTCATCTGAGTGAAAAATTAGTTCTGGCAGACATGTTGGAAGGGTTGATCATAAAGAAAAGGTAGGAGTTAATATGCTCAAAATTAATGTAATTTTGAAGATACTCTTTTTATGGTATAGTCAACTATAAAACAAATTGCATTAACTATCTAAATTAGTATGAGATAGTTTGAGTAACTCTTATACTGTGCTTTATTAATGTACTGAGTAATGTTCAGGCTATATGCTCTGTGAATATTTGGAAATTCGAAATAACTTTTTCTATTTCTATTACAACGATAGTGAAAATATATCAGATTAAATCAATTATATACTACTATGTAACAGTTTTTGATTGTTCTTGCAGGAACTGTAAAGAGTCATTGGTTTTTGTTCAGATTCGCCTACAGTTAGCCATTTATATATACTGGATTATCAGCATATTGGAACCCCTTGTCACATTGATAGAGTAAGTTCATTACAGTTATATATACTATAAATAATGTATATTATAAATGATATATTATGTTATTGGTCCTAGTATTGTGTACTATATTAGCCAGTTAAATAGTTTATAAAGTCTGTTATGTCTATGAACATTGTTATATTAAGTCAAAGACACCATTAAAGATATTGTGAAATAAATCATAAGTATGAAATAAGATTAATAATAAATAATAAATGTAATTATACAGATAATGATATGATACCTTGTAATAGGTACCGTGTAATATTTTAGTAACAAGGTGTTGTCTACTCTATGTTTCTTATACGTGTGTCATTGTGTTCATGTAGATTCATCCACCATGTCTGAGGTTCAGAATGATCTAGTAAATGAATGAAAACCAGAAACGTGTTTGTTGTCACGCCTCTGCCAAAATCCCATCCCTGTTTCAATTATACTACAGCATTTAGGGACATCCATAATATATCTAAATTAGATGGTAACAGAATAAATCATCGACATTCTTAAGGAGGAATAACATTTCATGTATTTGCCTATGTTCTACTTTCTATTCCTTACACCCTTCGTATAGCATGGATTGAATCAGAGTGTATATACCCTGTGGCGTTACAAATGCCCCCGAAAGGGCATCACTTGTTCCATCAGCATTGACAGCGAATACGGACACATCATACTGTGTTGAAGGCAGCAGTTGTTCAATCGTAAACGCTGTGGTTGTTCTGTCTAGAGTAACGTAAGTAGTCGAGAGTCCGTTGTGCTCCTGGTAAGTCAATGTGAACGTTTCAGCATTGTCTTGGTCGTTCCCAGGATTCCATGACACAACTGCACTATTAGATGTGATTTGACTTATCACTAATTTTAACGGTGGCTCTGGTCTGCCTGAAAAGAATATTGACGTTGATAAATTAAGCACGTTCTCTACAAAGTCTTAATACGAGAGCCACTCAATACATTATGTCACTAGTGTCAGGAATCACGTGTATGATACATATAGTTTGACCTTTCTATTACAGTCCTTTGAGGTATCCTCCTTAAATAGAAACGGACATTCGCAATCGCGCTATCAAAGACGTAAGCGCTGCGTGGTAGCCCTCTCTTGGTATACTGGTAAGGAACTAGAAGATGGTGTAACAAAGAGAACTCCTAGAGCAGGAGAAAGTGACCGGGACTTAGGTCTGGTAGATAGGGTGGATGGTCAATCTGCACTACCTTTTTTCTTTCTTCTAAAACATCCTTACAGTACTGCTTTGGGGAATAAAGCATTGGCGTGAATTAGCTGGATGCCATTCAGCCATTTGCTTTTTCATGAAGAATCGTTTGACAGGCTTCAGTGTTTTGTCTCTGTAGAACTTGACAGTGATAGTGTTCCCTTCCTTACAGTATTTGAACCACATACCACACTAGAACTGACAAAAAAGGTTTCTTGGTGCTTTATATATCGGGCATAAAGCTATTTTCAATTTCAAGCACTTGGTCAGAATGCGATGTGTACTGCCTTTTGAATAACCAACAATATGAGAAACAGTATAACGACAATCGTCCTTAATTATTGCTTTCACAGCCTCATTGTCCTTCTTTAACCCTGCAACAACTGGCATGCCTGGCCGTGTGTATCCTCTGATGCCAACCTAACCATTCTTGAATTTGTTCACCCACTTGAACACGATTCTAATGCAGCACACCTCTGCATGGTTCTGATTTGGCAGTATCTGTAAAGTACACCGTGTTTGGTATAGGAGCGTATTTCGGATTTAGACTTCATTTAAGCATTGAAAAATAGTCAATTATTACGAGTGTTTATTATTCAAAAATAAATAACTTCAATTCTTGTCAAATGATGCAGAATTTTTCCACGTGCATTACTTTTTAAATGCTTTTGCGGGTTGCAAAGTCGCTAACAATTGTATTGTCCGTTCGTACCGGATCTGTGTGTTGAGAGAATATATTGAATGGCCCTCGTACAATATGTATACAAAAATACAGTTAACTTTATCATTGCCGGATGTAATGCAGTTTGGTTTCATTAGTATATGTTTAACTACGGACGATCGCATAAACAGAGTTTAGCATTGTGTTCTGATGAAACCTGCATATTGATACTTGCATCTCAAAACCACTGAAACTTCATTTGTTGTTGACTTTGTTTTAAGAGGAGGGCTTAGAGTAATGCCATTTATAGACAAATTTCTGTCAGTGTTTTAAAATGCAAATATTGCACAATTTGTTGACCAAGTAGCCCCTTTTGTGAACAGAATTTATTTGCCGTCGTAAAATTTGTAAATATCGACTTAAGTTGCTAGTTAAAGATTATCAATATTATCAAACTAGCGATTGTTAGAAAAAAAGGTTTTTGAGATGCAAAAAAGATTCCTCTTTTCCCCCTATTTTTACCAATAAAAAGGCAAGCCCTTTATTCTTCGCAGATCAGATTCACCGATACATAGGAGTATTTTCTACAAAATATTTTGAAGAAATCTGTCCAATGGTAATGGAAAAATAGTTAACAAAGGTCAAAAGATGATCGCTATAGTTCACTGTGCCCTTTGGGCAAGATGAGCTGCAAATTCCACACACATTTTAAAACTCACCTGATATGATGATTTCAAAGTTGTAATCACGATAATCAAACATATTCCTGACATACAGTCGGTAATGTCCTCTGTGCTTGGATTCGAACTTGCTGAAGTGTAAGTTTACCATGTAACCATCAACAAGAACATCCTTGTTATAGAATGAAACTGTCACTGGAACCGACGAGACGGTGATGGAAAGTTCACTTTGTGGAGGTAAAGCGGAGTCTGGTCGCAAGATTGTCGTATTAACCGGCGCAGGAAAAATTACGTAGGTTATGTTGATGTCAAGAATATTGTCCTTTTCAGCGACATATTTACCATGCGCTCCGATTATTTTTGGACTGCCTGAAAATCACAGAAACATGCAAACCTCTGTTAGATATCAAAACGCTGTACATGGAATACCATAGAAAGAGTATCATAAACAAATGCCTGTCACGTCAGTTTGTCTTTTTAGTGGACCGTGATTAAACCAGTCGTTCAAATTAAACCGAAAATGGACATTTTGTTACACGAATACTTAACCTTAAGAGACATTGTTGATGAAGAAAACATTAAAATGAACTGTGACGATTACTTCATGGAAAGCATTGTGACAGGGACATAGTAAATAACTTTTAAGTAAGTTAAGACCTAATTGATGCTTAAATGTTCATGATATATGTAGGTGTTTCATTTTGGCTTTCAAAGTAGCCCTGGTTTGACGATCAGACACACTGCTGTTGTTAACTCTCCCGGTTAATATTACCATCCATAATTTAAGATTGATTTTTTTTATTTACTTATACCATGTAGAGAATCAAGCATGTACATAATTCATGTTTTAACAAATTAACACAACTCATGATTAATAATCATTGTCTTTCATTGCACTGGAATATTGTGCAGATAGACACGTTACACATTGCTAGTGCAAAACAATGTAAAGTGCCTATCTCACAATATGCCCTTACGACGGGCTACATGTAAATCAAGGCACGGCTTTAACCAAATCAGAAGCACTGTCCTCCGAAACGTTTTTTTTAGTACGAGAGGGATAGGAAATTACTTAGAAATATAATTGGGTTTTTTTTCATCTTAACATTTGCAGTATGTATAGCAATAGAGAAAGCCTAATATGTGAAATTTTAGGGGTGAACATTCACTTCTGAATTAAACTAAGAGTGTCAAATACAGATTTACTGAGTATCCTTACACGGCTGCGATATATAAACAGGGTCAATTGCTTTCAATATTCTTTTTCCATTTTTACAAGACAGGTAATGCACGAAATCCAGTTGTGATTCTAAAGATATATTATACAACATCCGGCTTCACATAAAATCAATCGCACTTTATGTGTTTTGTTTAGCAAATTCCTGTGATATTAATAAATCCGTTAGGCAAATCGAGTGAAATGGAGCCATATAATCGAAAAAAGCGAGTTGCGTATATAAACAGAGTAAAGAACGTGAAATTACATCGATCACAAATACATGTTTTGGAAACGTTTCTTGTTACCTTTTGTTAATATCATCTTTTCTTCGTGCTTACAAGTTTGCTAGTTATTTAAATGAAACTTAATAATCAAACATTGCATAATTTTATTATGGCGTTACCTTGCACAGATAGGAATCCCTGTCGTTTCTGTACAACCTCTCCATCTCTCCCCCTGTATCCGTTGTTCACCTCACACGCGTAGGTCCCCATGTCCTGGTAGGTCACTCTGGGAATGGTCAGCGTACTTACTGACCCTGAACTAGTCACCTGGTCAAACGTGTCCCTAATCACTGTAGATCCAAACATGTGTGTCCACCTGTATGTGTACTGGTCAGGTACACCGTTAGCTGTACACACCACATGGACATTTGTTGTGTTTTCTGTGGTGTTAGTGATAGCAAGGCTGACATCTGGACCATCTGGAGAATGAGTTATCAAATAAAGCTGTGTTAGTGATAGCACGGTCAACGTCAGGTCCATCTGATCAATTTAATCAAACATTAAATGTTTTTGTGTGATATAACTTGTTAGAGCAGTATCATATAGTAATGTGTTTAGTTGGCTGCATTCGAACAGGTTCATACGAAAACATAGAACAGAACGGTTAGATATGTCTTTTGATAACCGAAATTGATTTATTTACGTCAACCGAGATTGATATATTTACGTCATGATTATATATGACGCTGTATGTCATCATGATAATTTAATAAGTGCCTTTGTGAACTGTTAGTATTGCCAATGCTTATCAATACAAACAATGCCACTTTAGAATTAACCACTGTCATTTCAGTTTGTAGGACTCGGTAACTAGACAATTATAGAAATGATGTAAAAGGACAGAGGGTTTTATTATCTTTATCATAATTTTGAAAAAAGGTAGAATTCATTTGTTCTAGGACGCATGTGCTTTTTCGATTAAGGGTTAATTTATTCGTAGCATGTACATATTTGAATGTTTCCAAGTACATCGACTTAAAACTTAAATAGCATGACTTTCGACTGCAGTATCCAAAAATTAGCCTTAAGTTAAATGAAAACGATGAGGCATCACTTCAACGTATGCAGGTGCAAAACGACAGCCACATTAACAGGTGAAGTCAGTTTACGGTAGATAACACGAACGAATATTCAATTTTAGTTACATGTGAAAATGTGGATGCAATCAACATTTGTTGGTACATTTGTTGTACACAATGGTGCAAGATATCAGTTGGACTGGGTTTTTTTTTACCTCGCTACGTATTCCACATTTATACGTGAACACATGTTGAATGTGATTCAAATAAAAATAAGACTCATTCGTAAGTATTTTAAATACCAGGTCAGTAGAGATATAGATATCAAAACATAACCAGGTTTGGATACAATAACAACAATACTTAAAACACATTCAGTGATTAACGAGAGACGACTTAACTGAACATATAACTTTCCAATCAAAATAATGAAACTGTTTTCGATCGCAGCATAAATTAACTGATTTACTCACATAGAACGATAATATTGAAGAGTTTCGTAGACTGCAGTAACATGTTGTCGTTTGTAGAGCGTGCAGTGGCGGTACATGTATAGGTCCCCGCGTCCTGCCTGTCTGTCCTGGAGAACTGGAGAGTCCCGTGTGACTGGACAAGTGTCGTGTCACGGTACCAGGACACAGCCGGAGAGGGATTACCTTCTGCTGAGCATGTCCTACTGAAACCAAGGCTCTCGTTGATGTAAGCTGTAGACTCGTCTAAGGTAATAATTGGGTCATCTGTAATACAAAGCATCAACGTAAAATGCAACTGTACAATGAACTGTGTAACAGGTAATCCACACAATTCCGTTGGTTAATATACTGAGTCTATAATTAAAAACAGCGTCGTAATTGTAATACAAACCTTTAAAACATCCATCCAGTTGTTCCATATATTAATGTTTGCATAACGATATATGTGTGTGTCTCTTTTTCAAAACTAAAAAAGCCTTTTTGGTGACTTTTATAGTGTAATTGATGTAGCGAAACAAACCAAAATGTTGATTGCAGGGTAAAAAAACATGAATTATCTAGATATGTATTTTTCGCAAAATAGCCTTCACAAGGCGATAGAAAGCGGAGAGATATGTTGCTGATTATGCTGGCAAAAATCAGAATAATATAAGCGTCTTGGAAAAAAAATGCCATATCATTACTTTTGGTTCGATAACAAATTTTGTGTCAGTTCACGCTTATATATGTTTTGACAATTTCACGGACTCGTGATCCCAACATTAGATCAACCTATGTAATACCCAATCATTCTTTTTCAAGAATCTTGTCTGTTAATACATCGATTTTGTGTTAGCACATTATTAGACTAGAGATATATTGCACTTTGTACAAGTCTACGTGTTAACATGACGATAATATATAGCCCGGGTTTTTTTCTGAATATTATATTTATCTTTATTTATTGGTGATTTGATGCATGGTGATATTTAACACCAACACAAAATATCGTAATGTATTGCAGTTTTTTTGTTGTAGTCTGTGGTAGAATCTAAGAAATGTATATGTGACAGTGTTTAAATATTTCATTATATAAAATAGAGAGTGATATGTATTGCATAAGTTGTTAATATGGTTTATATTACACATAAACCACATTTCTCTTGCGGAGATTAAATATTAGCTAAACGTTATGAAATTTCATCAATTCATATGTACAGGCAATGCTGAAAATATTTGCTCTTCAAAACTGAAGTGCAAAGGGACTTAATCAAACAGATATCTTGTCGAATTATTGGCCAACAGGCGAACCACAGACGGAACATATTTGCTATTGCCCTTAATATTTACAACACTGTTCTTTGCCAGGTACGTTAGTTTGCATTATGTGCTATCATCGTTCAACATTCCACTCTGGGATAGATGGGTGGCAGAATTGCCACTCGCCTTTTACTAAGACAAAAACAGGTTGATTCCTCTCCTCGAATAACCGTGAACAGGAATGATCTTCAGCTCGAACAGGCAGGTTTTCTCCGATTTCCTCACATATAAAGACCAATGTAGCTTTACCATCCGATCAAACAATAGTTCTTAATAGGAGCTTGTAAAAGCTGTTTCATTAATGCACTAAACATGTAAAGTTTAATTATACAATTCCATGATTCTATTGGTAACTACAACCAAAATGTGCCCGCAATAGATTATGATATGTTGTGTGGGTGTAATACACCATTACATATCAGATCAGCAATAAAGCAAGAGTACACAATGTACATACAATTACAGTAAACTTGACAATGATATGCAGTAAGCGTTAGTAAGTATCATACCTGAGTACGGTCACACGCTAATGGTAGCTCTGGACATTTAATCTGAAAACTTAATTATGCAACATACACCGTGCGTATTTATCTATTAAATCAAACAAGCTAACAAATTTGTAATTGTGATTCATATGCATTTTTAATGAACGTCTCGTCGATGAAAAGAGGAGAACAGAATTGTACGTGCTATGCATTTTGGTTATTTTTTTTTAGATCTTCTACCGGAGTTATATCTAATACAAGCATAAAATGTATAACGCTTGTAAAATATTAATTGGCTTTTCGATTTAGTGTATCTTGAATCCAACATTTAATGAAGCATCAACGCCATCATATTCAGAAATAACAGAAAGGAATAGCGATGTTATACCATAGGCAACAATAGTTTGAAGCTGTTGAAATATACCAATGCATGCTATGTCTATGTAACAGCGTCTTTTGTGTACAGGCAATGTTATTGAAGTAACACAGAAAAAAAGTGTGTGTTGCGGGCTTTTTTGGGGGGAAATTTGTAAAAAAAATAATATTGATTATTTAGAATATATGTCAAATGATAGGACTTTATCGATTTGTCCTCCCAAACGGAGACATTAATGTAAGTATATATTTATTTATATCATGTATATGTCATAAATTTAAGCATTATTTTGCGACTGTTTATGTAAACAAAAATAACAGAGTTGTCATTATGCATATCGTACATTATTCTCGATACTCCAGAAGTTACAATCACTTTCGCTCTTTGCACCCCTGGAATATGTCATAGCAAAATTGAAGGCACGCGGCTAGCAATTGATTGGTCGCAGGTAAAGAAACCCGACCAATCGCTAGGCAGACACATGTACCTGTCCTTTGAAGTTTTATCGTCTCATTCACAATGTGGTGCATGCTGAACCTTCAATTTTTCCACAGCATATTCCAGGTGTGCAGATAGTGTTAGTGAGCGTAAACCTAGGAGTATTGAGGATGATCTTACATTCAATATCCAGTACCAGCCTGTTAGACACTACAATGGTACCCTTGGTGTCTGTGTAGTTGTTATAGGCCCTACAGATAAAGGTATGTCCGTTTAAGTCCTTGTTTGGTGGGTCAAACCTCCTCCTTATCGCTGATTGGTCAGGATCTATTACGCCATTGTTGTACCATGATATCCGTGTTGTAGGGGGATTCCCCGCTGTTGTTGTACATGTCAGGATACCGGTAAATGTCGGTCTGTCCAGCCACGGTAACGCCCCGCCATTGGTTGTGTCAACAGCTAGGGCAGGGGTACTCGGTGGGTCTAAATGAAAACAAACGTAATTGACACAGTTTTCAACACTTTCGTAAGTACAAATTGGAAATTACATTTTTCTGATAGCCATCGAAAATGCACTTTCGTGTCTGAATGTAGGTTGTAGAAATATGTGCAATTATTGCAAGGTACATATCGGTTCATATTTGGGCGAACCTTTTACATAGAAAATACTATTCTAAAACAGTATTAACCATCGATATAACTGCTGTATAAACTATAGTTGTAGCTTGTGACGGGTGTCAGTACGGCCGCTTCTCAAGGATTAAGTTCATCAGCTAATTGTTTGATGTTCCAATTTCGCTATCACAACAACAAATCCTTTATCCAGATAGTCTACTTCTTTACTTTGTGTTAACTTATCTAAAACAGTACATGTATACACATCTAAGGATTGTTACTGTAAGTGTCAGCTATAATCGTCATTTTAAATGACATTTTATTTTGTAAAACCATTTATAAGTGCCAGTATAGATGTTTATTTAAAGTTTAAAATGCATCTTTTTAACATTTATGAGGGTATGCAACACAGCTTCGTTCATACATATTCCATAATACTTACAATACACAGTGATAACAACAGATTTGGTGAGACTTGGTGACAACCCTACACTATAATACTTACAATACACGGTGATAACACTATATTTGGTCAGACTTGGTGACAACCCTACATGTACATAATACTTACAATACACAGTGATAACAGTAGATTTGGTGAGACTTGGTGACAGTCCTACATGTGTTGCTGTACATGTACACTGCCTGTTGTTGTAGACTTCTGTAATAGAGGTGATAGTTAGCCTGCTGACAGCGCGACTTGTGGTGTCCATGTTTGTTGAGGTCTCCTTTGATTGGTCCACACAGGTCCAGGACAAAGTAGCCAGGGGATTACCTCCATCAATCGTACAATCCATGTATACATTATCTCCCTTGTAAAATGGTGAGGTGTATTGTATAGCAAAGGTCTTCACAGTCGGTGCATCTGATACATCGGAAATTAAGTAAGAAATGTTAATATTGTGGTTTGATCTCGAACAAGAGGACTAGAGGGCCTGTATCGCTCACCTGGATATCTAAGCAATCATGGCAAAATATTCTCCAAATGAGATCCAAGGGACTATGCCAGACCCCAAGGCCAATCCTTGTAGCATATCTGTATTAGATTTTTCATGCCCAGCAAGTGTCTATATGGTTATAGGGTGGGGATCTCAACTGTTTCCAAGATGTGACTCAGAAACT
>JAUMHH010207339.1:0-12973 GCA_032359455.1 Chlamys rubida
TGTAGTTATATGTTGTGTAGTGGTAGTTATATGTTATGTAGATGTAGTTATATGTTGTGTAGTGGTAGTTATATGTTATGTAGATGTAGTTATATGTTGTGTAGTGGTAGTTATATGTTTTGTAGTGGTAGTTATATGTAATGTAGATGTAGTTATATGTTATGTAGATGTAGTTATATGTTGTGTAGTGGTAGTTATATGTTATGTAGATGTAGTTATATCTTGTGTAGTGGTAGTTATATGTAATGTAGATGTAGATTTATGTTATGTAGATATAGTTATATGTTATGTAGATGTAGTTATATGTGAAGTACATGTATATGTAGTTATATGTTATGTAGATGTAGTTATATATGTTATGTAGTGGTACATGTGTTATATAGAGGTACGTATATGTTATGTTGTGGTACATGTAGTTAAACATGTATGTTATAGAGTGGAGGTTATATGTTATGCATATGAAGTTATATATTATGTTAATGTAGTTATATGTAATTAGTGGTATTTATATGTTATGTAGATGAAGTTATATATTATGTAGTGGTAGTAACATGTTATGTAGTGGTATTTACTTGTTATGTAGTAGTAATTACATGTTATGTAGTGGTACAGGTAGTTATATCTTATGTAGTGGTAGTTTTATGTGTTGTAGTGGTAGTTATACGTTATTAAATGGTATCTGTATGTTGTGTCGTGGTAATTTAAGTACGTGTTATGGAATAAAAGTTATAGTATTTATTATCAAGTGAAAGTTGTTGAACACATGGCAGTTTGTTAAAGTTACATAATAATGTATGTATCAGTAGTTACATGGATAACCGATTATACTCACGGCTTCATTTCAGAACTTTTCTTTATTTGTATGAATGTGAGTGGGAATACGTTCAGCCTCCGTCTGTACATATTTACCTACCAAGTACAGAGCGATCACGACTTGTATTTCTGTTACACAAAGGAACACAGCAAAGATACATTTTTGGGTAAACACTTTCACAGATTTTTCACAGATTTAATGGAATTGTTGCTAATTAAATAATATAAAAGCACGGAACATTTGCCTCTGTATAACACGGCCGGATTGCGTCAGGTGAAATATTTACCTTCGCGCTCTGACACGAAGTGGTACTTTAAATCCGTCTCACGATTTCATTATATATATTTTTTGAAGAATGCGTCTTTTACCGTCCGTTTTTTTCCCTTTTCATGACGCTTAATTAAAATTACCTGTCGATCGTTACACTTAACAAGAATCCACCTGATTGCTGTGCAAATATTGGAACAGATAACGCGGGGAAGAATACGTCCCTGTCACAGGCAGGAGGTCTACTCCGGTATCTTAACATTTTTACCTGTAGCCGACGGAGACTGTGCACTTTGCAACGTTTTAGAAATAATGCTTCAATGTCGTACACCGGAAGTGGAGCTTTTACTGAGCTTTTAGCACCAATGTAGGTGTCACTGTGAAAATAGCACGTATTCACATACAAAATGGCACGTTCTAAGAACCAAAGATGGCAACCGATGAACAATGCCCACATCAGTTTGTTCAATTGATTATCTCGCTGAAATTGTTTGTCCTATTTTCTAGACTTGTGAGAGGGGCCGTTTCTCAGGTATCAAATATTTGCAATCCAAGTCGTGTGTGTGCGGAAGAATAGTATTTTTGTGGTTGTCATGTAATAGCATGAGTAGGGGTTCCTCATTGTCAGAGACACGCCACACCTTTTAGATACAGCTCCAGAACACAGGGACCTGAAAATTGGTTACAGCTGGGACTTAAACTAAGGTGTTTAGAGTTATTGTACACGTTTAAGGGGTTACATGTAAGATCAATTTGATCTAAATGTAAAATTACCCTGTGCTCCTGAAGTGTTACGCGTCACTCCCCGAATGTTTAAGCCGATTCTAACAGGACAGTTATATATTTTAACTTTTAACTTGACCACTAAATGTGTACTAAAAGTTAACTTATTTTCATTAATAGATTGACTGTTTGATTGATTGGTTGATTGATTGGTTGATTGATTGATTGATTGATTGACGTATCCTTTTAATTTATTGATCGATCGATCGATTTATTGATCGTCTGGTGTTAACCTGTCTTCTATGTTTCATTCTATTTCGTATGTATATCCGTATTACAGAATTCGTTAGGGCAACAGTATGTCCCATCTGTTCGAACTGCGTCCCTTTTCTATATTAGTTATATCTCCTTGCTAATTAGTGCGTTCCCTCACAACGTAATGCGTGCTTTCTGTATATAATGCTTCCCTTGTTAAAAACAATGCGTTTCCTTGATGTTTATGTTGCGTATACTTTTTTGTAAAATTTTTCCTATTTTCATAAAGTCTATTTATATTATACCTTTTCAGTGCTGTATAAAATCTGGCATCGGACAAGTTGCGATATTTCGAAGCAGTTGCATTTCGCATAACAAACATCAGTTGATTTCCATGGAAAAAATGATAAAACAGTTTTCAATTTAGGTCCCAATATTTCGGTCGCCTGGCCTTCTTCAAAGGCGAAAGTCAAGGATGGTTTCAAGTTACGTCTAGTTTGCTTCCTCGGAAGTAGAAGAAATGGTTATAATTATTGTACAGTTTATATAGTAATGCTATTTTTTCTGTTACTGTCTCTCCTCAAGTTTGTCTATCATGTGTTCAATATATTTTCTTCTACGTGAAAATAAAGCCATACATGAAGGCTCTGGCCGCTTCTAGCTAAACTTTTTTCTTTTTCTAATTTGTCCGAATTGATCATTCTATAACTATCCCAGAGTTTGCTAGCATATTCTAAAATATGTCTTATACCTAAAATAAATAAGATACAGTTTACTTTTTCAACATATATCACTAAATGTAAAACAGATAAAAAGTCAGAAGATGAAATGGCGATATTTGAAATATACGTTTCCCGTTTCTCGTTTTCATTAAAGTTTCCTCAAGATGTCTGTGGAAAGCAATTTTCGTCCAAATTGTATTATCGTATACAAAATTAACATTTTCCTGAAGTATCGTTAAAAAACTACATCTGTTTTATCAGGGTTAAAAGTAAACTTTGTTTGCCTTTACTTATGTCCAATGATTGCTAAATCATGATTCATATGTTTTTTATATTTTCATGAATCGGCAAGTGAAGTGACGCCAACAAATATTTTTAACAAGGAATGTCATGGTTTTCTATAAGTAATAACTGACGGGTTCAGACCTTGATATAACAAAATGTCAAAGCCAAATTGCATATCATGTTGATTTAAGCATAAACAACTGCTTTCCAAGTCTGCAAACCCTTTGTAGCCAAAGTTATGATTTTGTAATATAGCAAAGCGTTTCATAATAATAATAACTCTAGCTTCTTATTTACCGTTTAATCACAACCTAGTTCGTAGGTCGTCTCAAAGCGGTTCACAAATTATTGTCCGTGGTTATAGGGCCTTTGCAACCAGCCAATACCTTTCTCAACTCCCTGGAGAGCATACAGCCGGTGCTGCCATTTCGGCGCTCACAGCTGGCATTGAACAATTCTATCACTGCCCAACCACGTACTCCTTTACAGCTATGTAGACTGGAACAAGCGGAGAAACGTATTTAAGCTCCACTGATGAGTCCTAATTGGACGAATTTCCTTATGGTGCAGTAAAATGTTTACTTTGCTTTGCTTTCTTCATCTACAAAAATATTTTTAAATACATGGTTCGTTTGATGGTGTTTCGGCTGATTATCGCTGACATCCTAATAAGTAGTAACAAGTATTCTTATAAACCGGTTTTCTTTCTCTGTATAGGTCTAAGTTTCATGAGCTGCGATTATAACTTTTGATCTTAAAACAATGATTTAGTAGGTCACATTCCTACAAATGGATTCAAAATCATTCTAAATATACCTTGTATAGTTGATGGTTTGATATAGTTATCTCACTAGGCACAAATTTAGAGAGACGATGTTAAAATGAATGATACTTTTAGATAAAAATAGTATTAGAAATATATTCTTATAATTGTTTTTTACAATTAAAATGTTCATTATGCCCAACCAGGAATGATACAAATGAAGAAAAAAAAGTAGAAGTAAGATAATTGTGCATCTTGTAAATAAGTTGGAGCTTGAACATTTTTCATTCAGCTTGTTTCTATATCGTAATTCCAAAAATATAAGAAATAAATGTTTGATACGATGGGACATTCTTTTATTTATTAAATCGAGCATAGAACAGCCAATGGAAAACTTGTAACAATGCGCATGCTGTCGATTTTATTTTTGTTTTTAACAGATCGGGTATCGAGTAAAACCGTATTTTCAGTATTTTGGAATGAATACAAATCCGAGAATCATTTGTGTTATTCATTTTTTTGCTATTTTTCGCCTAGATTATTTAGTTACTTGGATCTTACGTCATGAACACATGAAGTACGTACAACCGCCGCCTCTGCTGGAATACCTTGACGAACAAACGATTAGTTATGTTTAGACTGTTTATGAGAATTAAGGGTGACTTATGATCAAAATTACCGTCTGTTTTGAAACATCACGGAAACATTTGAATATGAAACCCATCTGCGAAAAGGGTACGCAAACGATTTTCAGCCAAATTTACAACCGTGAATGTAAAAAACACGGATTATGCCGTCCTATTCCCAATTTTCGAACGCGCCTCGAACGAGACTTAAACAAACAAAACACTTTATAATGAAATGTTTTATTAATCGTGTAAAACTAATCATTCTCCTACTTCTAATTCAACATATGTCGTAAGTGGGGGAAACTGTGTATGAGTACTCAATGTGACTCTTTTATAGAATAATATTTGACGATATGGGACAAGTTTTGATATAACGGGTAGAATGATCGGTAAACAGACGGAGTGGTACTGGTCTGACGTTGGAGGTAGGGTACAGATGGCTGGGTTTTTATTAATGGTAGCCACCATCACTTATACAAATGATTAATTCTCCCGGATGAGATTTGTATCGTACATTTTGAAAAAAAAAGTACTCCAAAGCATTATAAAAGTATGTAAACACCGCCTGTCGTATTACCTTAAAAAACAAGTGAAATATCTGTATAGATTCAGTGTAATTGATAATCGCGTACAACAGGCAAATAATTAACAACTAATATCTCGTTGAAAATCGAGTTATGCAAAATGTGTGCTTTTAAATCATGATAGGGCTACGTATGAAATTTATCCGTGAAATAATATTGTTACTTTGAAATATGAATGTGGTCACCACTCGAAAAGTCCGACGAAGCAATACTGCTGTATTTACGACTCTGACAGGGCTTAACCATATGTTATTAATGAAACCCTAGAGGTTTCGTGTTGTACACTGTAAAACACAATATATCAAGTTGTCCTTATTTGTCCTGATTTAGTGTTTTATTTTTTTTTAATTTAGATTAAATTTTTAAATACTCAATTTAGTTCAACCATGTATTTACACTTATGTTATGATTAAGGACAAATGTCTCTGTTTTCGGTAACTACCGTTTTTTTCTTATCAAACAATGGTTTAATCGTGCGTACGGCAGTGATCAAACCTGAAGGTATAGGGGTAGAGAAAATACTACTACTACTGTTACCTACTGCATGTATCGTAAGAGGCGACTTATGTGGGCTGGGACATACCAAAGTCTTTTAAAATGGTACTTTTTATTCCCTGTTTAACGTTCAGCATTTAGGGTAATGGCAACAACTGGTTGTCCTGTTGTCAGTACAATGTGACCGGGCGGAATACTGTGATGAGTGCCTTCGACATGGTATTGCAGTGAGATAGCACTTTAAAGTCTGCATCAGATTCGCGCTATCACAAGGAGGCAAGTATGACAACATACCCTGCCTCCAGCACACATACACACATACACACATACACAACACACATGGAGTCACGTCCTTAAATGGTCTAATAGATGTTGGTAGGACGTTAAAAAAAAGGGCAGTGATATTAATGTAATTGAAACAAAAGGAGTGGATTTCGTATAATTTTTCAGCTATTTTTCCAATCCTTAACTATTATACTCGGATTGAGAGTCATCAGCTTGGTGTGAATAATAAATGATTAGTTTGTTTTGAAAACCAACAGTACTTGTAATTGAAAAGTATTTTGCGAGCTTTCGAAAACGTATGTTTCATTTGTCAAGCAAAGAGTGTAAATGACGGGTGTCTCGCCTCTAAATCGCGGTTTAGAATATTTTAATTTCAATCATTATATAACTCATCATTTCATATTCAAAATAAATATATATATCTCTCGAGATCATTTTAACTGAAAAGCCATGAAGTCTTCGCCAATTTAACCTTCCGTGGTTCTACAAAAACTGTGTCCTTCATCATTCGTATATATTGTACGCATCTTTTCTATTCTTATTTGACTCCAAGAGTGGATCCAGCAAAACAATGCGTTTGTCGATATATTTCGTTTTTAGTTCCTATTGAACAGTGATTCATAGTTTAGACTATGAATTTCGTGATGACATGAACTTATTTTAAGAAGCTTCATCAGCTTGAAGGAATACTAAAATTAAATTAAATAAGTGACATTGTCAAAATAATGAAAACTGAAAACAGAAGGTACCCGTCCGAAGATAAAAAAAACAACCAACGTTAAATGATAAACACTAAATCAATCATACTTATAAACAGGCTTTTCAAGAAAAGTCATCCGAAAATTTCAATTTAACAAGCTAACTACGCTAAATATGTCTTCGTTTTCTCAAATAGATGAATAACAAAGGATAATCTGCTATCTTATACAATAACGGCAACTCAGGAAATTTCAAAGCCAACAATTATGTGATGTTTTGGCCCCAGTCTTGTAATTGTTTGTATGTTATAAATAAGAAAGTCGAGGAAAGGGCGTATATATGCTATGCCTGTTGCCTCAATGTTATGTCATCAATTAAATACATCTAAGGAAATAAGATAACAGGTATTTTATTTTGAATATTTTTATTGTAATTATGGATTGATTTCATTAAGTATGACAACACATGGAATGAAGTGAGCTATCATTCACTGTCTGATGGACACAAATATCTGTCTCAATTAACGACAGCCAGCGCTTTATTACCTTCTCCACTGGTCTTCTTCGTCATTCAAACACAAACAATTAAATAATGGTTTCATTCCCATTTTGCTCTTAAAAAGAACGATTGTTTTGTAATAATAATTCATAATTCAAACATTTTTATATTCTTGATTCGGCATTTTGCGTGAGCGATGTAGAAAATAATAGCATTAAACACTTGAATATATTTGCCTGAGCACAGCTTTGCAATATTTAAATATCTCGTGATTTAAATTTGTGGGTTTTTTTATTCTTAATTAGTAATTTATGAACTGACATGTGTGATTTATATTGCAAAAACTTGTGATTTGTATTCGAAGTAATATTATTTCTTTTCGAAACTTGTTGTTAATATTCGAAATCTTGTGATTCACATTCGAAAAAATTCGATGTTAATGTACGACATTTTGTTATTTATATTCTAAACTTGTTACATGTATTCGAAACCGTGTGCTCTGTACTCTTATAATCAATCTTGTAAGCATTATTAAAGAGAAATTAACTAAGAACGGTCGGTGCCGCCACGACTGGAAGTTTGATACGTTTAATGTTCAGTTTTATGAGAGTTTCCATTCTTCAGATATCATGCCTTTATATTTGATGATTTGTTGTTTTGACAAAATTATTAAGGCTACAGTCAATGGAAAATGCCGATAACGTCAGATTTATCAATTCATGATGCAAATGATATATTGAACATACATTTAGAGGTTGCGGGCATTAATCACATGTTATGATCATTGAATACAAAATTGTACCATCAAATCATAGTATTCATTAAGTATTCAAACGGCATGATTTCGAATATAAATAAGATTTCGAATGTGAATCACAAGATTTCGAATATGAATCACTAGATTTCGAATATAAATTGCATGATTTTATATGATATATATATATTACGCTTTACCATAATAATCACTAGCCTTATGATATAAATCACATGATTTTGAATATAAATCACATGATTTTGAATTATATATATATTACGCTTTACCATAATAATCACTGGCCTTATAATATAAATCACATGATTTTCATATAAATCACATGATTTTCAAACATGTCCACGTTTGATACGTTAAACTCGCGCCCATATCCTTCATATTTCTGTTCAAAAATATATTTTTAATGTTTAGACAGTTTATACCATCAATTTCTTCTTATTTTATAAGCGCGCTGTGGTTTTGTAGATAATAGTATATTGTGTGACCGGCCGTAAGGTCAACAGCAACAGAACAGAAATAGAAATGCCTTTCTTCATCAGACCGTAGCTGCTAAAAGACGTCAGAATAAAGAAACAAAACCGCTGTCGGACAGTTGTCTCCCTTAAAACGTTTTAGTTTTGATACTGTCTGATACCCAAAAATGTCTTGGTTATCTGGTGGTGGCCTATCAGTCTCCAAGCTTAGCCGTAATCTTAAAGCTGGAGTTGTTCTAGCACTGTTTACATTAAAAACTAGCAAAGGTCATCTGTTGTATCCGAAAAATATATATATTCGTTACGTCATAAAGGGTTTTATAGAAACCATTCCATTTTTTCTGTATTCTACATGTGTTCCCGGACGTTTCACCCATTGACCTTTATTACCACATATACATGTACATCTTTGATGAACAAACTGGCCCTATTATGATGTTTATTTGTTTAGCTTTCTGCATCTTCATGGATTGAAACGCTACCGGAAATTACATAGAGGTATATATGTATCATATGTATGGTAAGTTAATGGAATGTGACGTAGACACCGAAATTCTAACTCGAATGTAAGATGTTTAAGAGACGGGTTTTATTTTCTCCCGTTCGTTCCTACCCTTGAATAAGTTGCAATGGTAAACTCCTTGCACCTCGCGATCATCAAGAACACATGAGGTGTGTTACAAAACTGACGACATGACCCTGGTAGCGTTTGGTTCCAGATAATAACTTAGTAAGCAGCATACTTAAGTAGATAGGGTAAAGACAGGTATGTTTTTCTCCAAAAAAGACAGAAATGCACTTGTAAGGTGCTAGCTTAGTATTCTTGATATATTTGATGATATTTATAGATATGCAGACTGTCCATTTTATATCTGCTTATACTTAACCGTCAAGTGTATAGTTAATATCATAAATAACTTCAACACGACAATAAAACTTTACATCAGTATCGCTTTTAATAGGTTAAGTTAAGCTCATATCTCACAGGCTTCCCATAACGGCAATCACTTCCTTTGTTCTCGAGATAATCGGAGAGGCAGAGCTTTCATATAAAATAACACGTTTCAAACAAATTCAAAAGAAATCTTAATTTAAGATGGCTATCTTGGCCGCGCCGTATTCTTTTCTGCACCGATCGCCGTGAACAATGCGGCTGGACCGCCTCCCCAGATTGAATGTCCGTCTTATTTGGTAATAAAACCTCAACTGCTGTATTTAAGCAATCAAGTAATTAAAACAACAATAAATAAAGACAGGGGAAGCAGTGATATTCAGCTAATATTAAAATCCGTCTCCGCTGATTAACACAAATTGCCATAAGAATTGCTAGAGAATGCACGTGGCAGCTGAATTCGGTATGAGAGGCGGGTGGATAATGGTAGTGTAGGGTTTCCGAGGTCCTCCCTGTTACCACCCTCCCCGGCCTTACCCTGCCAACAGATGCTCATTCCACAAACTACCAAGGAGCGAAAACAGTGGCAGAAACAATTTAGAAATTTAACCATTTGGTTTAATGAAGGTTGCTTTCAGTCAAACAGCAAAAACAGCATCGGCAGCGTGCAGAAACCTGGAACTTCAAAGGATCTGTGTTTTCACCTTGGCTTTTACAGAGGTTTTCAATCATATTTTATTGGCCACATTTGTTATAAATTGCCAGGTAACACAGAAGAATGCCAAAGAGTCTAAAGAATGGAGAAATTGAACATATTGAGTTGCCTTCCATATATATATATAAATGTACTGTTAATGAAAATATCAATGCAATCTCTTGGAAATGAGAAGAAATGTATTCAAATGTCACTTCAAAGGATTATCACTCGCCCGTAAATCAAACAGGTAGAAATAACTGTTTTATCGTCTTTCTCATTTACAGGTATCCTTATTGGGGACGTAAAAGATTAATCAAGTGGTTTGGGGAAAGCTCCTTAAGTAGCGGACTTGAGTGTAGCTCTTTTATTGCTAATGTACTGTGAAGCGACCGCCAATAACAATCGATAATTGATACTTTACCTAGCGTCTCCTCGGACATAGCCTGGAGGACCTGACTATTAGCGAGACAGATAGCCACGCCCCAAAGTAATACATTTCAGAAAAGACGTTCATGACAAAGTCTGTCATTGCATAAACACTGGAGTTTGTTTTGAATAGAAAGTCTGGTGCACACTTAAGCCTCGTTAATCCAGCCACCAATGACACTCCTTAACCGCTCTCACGCCCCACCATGTCAGTAAAGTTAAACGAACAGACATATTTCCAAACTGATGAATCTTATTGTAGAGAACAGAATGATACTTTAACAAACATACACAGGAGGCACGCTTGCTTGGAACGAATGTGTCTGGATAAAAAAACGCTCCGTGGCCTTTTTGTACTTAAATAAATATATAGAACAAAATAAAAAATGAAAACGAAAATTCTGAAATTTTATAAAACATACACAAATACTTTTGTTTGACACAAACATGTCTAGATTATCGACGCTACGTTGCCAATTTGTACTTTAATAAAATAAGATTTTAAAACAATTAAAAATGCACACTCAACAAAAAAATTCATCTTGTCATAATGCCGATTATGAAGTCACGTTTGTTCCGGAGAGGTTTTATGCTGCACAATGATTCGCTAGTGTATCACCTTTGACTAAGAACCTACTAAACTGAAATCCACGCGCGGGAGTCACACATCATACATCGTGTCTACGCCAAAAGAAAATAACGTTAAAGCACATCACAACTTAAATCAATGAACAGACCATTCAGTCATTTATATATAAAAGTATGATTTTCACTTCATTTATGAAAAGGTCACAACAGATTTTAACTTAAAGCGTGTTTTCAATAGTTTTTAAACCGCGTGGGGAAGCATTTCTTATATCAATAGTAACTGAAGTAACGAACCGCCGGTTAGGCAAACCGGTTCCTGAAAATGTATGTTACATGTATAGCAAAGCCACCATTCAAATGTACATGTATTTATTCTGTGTGGTCTGTGAGGAGAGTTGTGTGACCGTTAGAATAAACATAGCGACCAGGGCAGTACAATGTACTACGGCACCAATACACATACACAGAATCCTAAATCAAGTCTATATCTTTATATTTCGAATATTTGGGTTTTATTTCGATATTACTCGAGTAATTCGTATCGTCACGATTTATCTTCGGGAAAGCAAACCTATATATATTTAACATACGATGTTTTCAATTTGACTGAAAAGGATGTAAATATATTTTTTTATTTTTTTTTATGGAACCAAATACGTAATGAATATAGGCAAAGTGGAATGGATATTTTTGTGTCCAAAAGGAGATCAACTTTTCAAGATTTTTTTTGTTCCCTAAACTCACCTCTCGAAGAGATGATTTCCTAAAGAATTAAATATTTCAGCACAGAGATGATAAACATAAGTTATGACGTTGTTAAAGTGTGAATTATAAGGCTACATGTATCGGGTCAGCTGTATATAAACACCCGGTCAAATTGCTCCTGTAATCTTACATAATTGATAAAAATAAACAACTTATGAAGCTAATTTCAGCAGAAACTGACAAATACATGAGAAATATGAGAAAGAAGTAACGATTCTGGTTTGTGGTATTTATAGCGTAAGATAAAGGTGAGAATTTTATGTAGGCAGCGGAAGTGATTATGAATATAAACGTTAACTACGACACAAAAGTTAATCTTCTTCGACATATCTACTGCCCTCCCACGCATGCGAAATATGATCCTGAACCTTGAACAGTCCCTCGATATATAGAACCAACAATGGTCTCTCAGAAAAGACTCATAGCAATAGCTAATATGACTTAAAGACTTGATACATTGTACCAAATTTTCTTAATCACGATAAAGGGATCCTAGTTGTAGGTCTAGTGTCGCCAAGGACTCGCTGACAAGTAGAGAGATTTGTAAATAACAGTAAATCTTTGTGGTCAGAGAGGTCATTGTTACTCGATCTGAACTCAAAGTCGAAACGAAAAAACGGGTAACTGAGGAAATACCAAATAAAACGGAAAGCATTATTTAAAAATAACAAACAAAGAAGTATATGGCTCCGGAAGCGTTTATTGCACTGCATGTGTCATTCGATATCAAACATCTCAAATACGCGAAAGTACCTAACCAATGGTCTGAAACACTGAAAATGGATTTATCGTACGATGTATGTTTTGTTTGTCAGCATATTCACGAAGAACTCTTGGCTAACATATTCTGATAAACAGAACATATCTACCAAGGAAATCCCAATACAGGTTTAAGAGTAGCGAATCAAATGTGATACGAAGGAAAAATGTAATTATCCTAAAACAAAACTTGTCATTTGTGTCATGGATTTCGGTAAAGATGCACATCAATGTGTTGGAGGAAAAAAATGTTTGTATCTAGTTTTTTTCTCAATAACATTGATGTGCATCGTTCACGACATTCTAACTCAGGAATAAAACATTGATATGTCAGATTACATGGAATTAAAGGTTCGACCAAGTGCTTTAACTCTTTAATATATTAATTTGGTTTCAATAGCATAGGTAAACCGATTGCATAGAAATAGTGGGCTGCAGTCTTCAACCAAATTCAACAACAAAAATAACATTTTATTTATGTCACCAAGAAAATTAGCAGTATCACATTCCGTCTTTGCATATTGCAGAGTTATCTTCTCTTGAGAGCAGGTATTGATTGTTACGTCATTGGTTTGTGTGAGA
>JAUMHH010207361.1:0-12973 GCA_032359455.1 Chlamys rubida
TAAGGAAGCTACCAGCCAAATATCATGACTCTATGCCTTCTGGTTCTTCAGAAGAAGTCGTTTAAAGGAAAGTTGACTGACCCCGGACAGACGCCGCGCCATGGCATAAGCTCAGCTGCCGTTCGGGCAGGTGAGCTAAAAACGTTGCACTCATTTGACTTTTGGCCTAGATGTGAAGGTCACAGTGAATTGCACATCTGCAGTGGGTGATTTAAGTATACTTCAAATCACAGAACCAGATGAACATGTACATACAATAGGACTCCTTTTCATTTGAAGGGGAGACATATTTAGGTATTTGGTTAACAAAAAGTGACCAGGATTATTTTTAAATGTCAAAATTTACATGAAATAAAAGTGACATTTTCAAATAGCTTGTAAAAGTTGAGGAAAATAAAAACAATGACAATGATGAATGAATTGAAAGCCATGTTTAATTTGTAATTACTGTGACATTACATTGTGCACTGTGTGTTAGCGGAACACTTGATTGATACCCGTCTACCGTCTCGTCTGATGTATCGTCCTTATCACATCGCTGACCTCCGTTATCTATCACAGTACTACAGCTATCTGAAGGGAAGTCTGTGACCTTGTGTGTCATGCTTGAATCTGCAGACATCATCAGAGTGGGAGGTGAATTTAACACTGTTTCGCCTACATCACAAAATGCGCTGGTCTGTGTTGGTGCATGCTCTGCTACCACGCAGTCTGTGGGCGTATTTGACTCGTCCCTTATCACATCTTGACATTTGTCTGATAATGATGAACTAATCACTTCCTCCATAGAACTAGATGTATCATCAGAATCGGAATCTGAAACAATGAAATATGAGGAATAGATTAGAATGGAGGATCTATTAGTAGAAAGATATTCTCATTAAAATCAATACTGCAAAACATGTTACTGGTCAAGAAAATATCATTACTTCAGGCCCAATGTTATTCAGAAGACTTTCTTTAAAGGTTTTAACACATTTAACCTTGTGACATTGAAAAGTTCAAGATAATTTATTTGTTGAAGCTTGAAAGCATTCTATCTAAGTATATGCTATTTGTCAAATATGATCAACCTGGGCATCCCAGTTAATCAGAATTTGTTAAAGGTTTTAAATATTTGAACCTTGCAGCCTTCAAAGTAGTTTGAAGTCATTTATTTTGACAAACGAGGAAGATCTTCATCCATAATATTGGCTTAATTCTAAAAAAATAGTTCTTTAAAGGTTTAAACATAATATTATGACCAATGTGACCTTGAAAGAAATCAATGTAATCTTTTTGAAGAAAAAATATGCATGTATTGCCTTTTACTTGGATTACGTAAGAAGCTGTCTGAATGTTTTTTACCAGTTTGACCCCTGTGACCTTGAAAATAGGTCAATGTCATTAACTTTAGGAACTTTATAGCACTCCATCCTAGGTATCTTATGGCCAAATATCATTAACCTGGGATTCTTGGTTATTCAGAAAAAGATGTTTAAAAGGTTTCAGATATTTGACCCCTGTGACCTTGAAAGGTCAAGTAATTTATTTAAGATAACTTTAAGCACTTGATCCAAGCATGCTGCAGATCAACTATCATCACCCTTGGCATTTTGGTTATTCAGAAGATGTTGTTAAATCTTTATTTTTTACACATTTGACCCGTGATCATGAAAGTAGGTCAAGGTCATTTATTTGTGGAAACTTTATTGCACCTCATCCCAGGTATGTAATGGCCAGGACCCAAAGAACAATGTATGCTGCATCATACCATAAGCTCACTGGCACTTTGTGCAAAGTGAGCTGAAAACCGATTCATCATTTCATTTTTAAATGAACTCCAGCATTGCTAGAAAATGCCAATTCATGAACTTTTTGCAGAGTGAAAAGCCACAGTATTTTAGCACAAAATTTAATTTTTGTAAGATCAAACAACCAAATTTAAGTTTTTAAGTTCTGATAAAAAAAAATGTACTCAATTATGTTTAAGGAAGACAATATCATTTTATTTCTGGTACAACTTCAAGGTGACTGTATCTAGGACATGGTAGCCTAAGAATTGATCTCCCTGACCCTGTGTACCTGTGACTGTATCTAGGACATGGTAGCCTAAGTATTGGTCCCATAGACCCTGTGTACCCATTACTTTATCTAGGACATGGTAGCCTAAGTATTGATCCCCCGGACCCTATGTACCTGTGACTGTATCTAGGACACTGCAGTTTTAGAATTGATCCCCCAGACTCTGTGTACCTGTGACGGTATCTAGGACATGGTAGCCTAAGTATTGATCCCCAGACCCTGTGTACCTGTGACTGTATCTAGGACATGGTAGCCTAAGTATTGATCCCCCAGACCCTGTGTACATGTGACTGTATCAGGGACAATATTTTTAGAATTGATCCCCCAGACCCTACGTACCTGTGACTGTATCTAGGACATGGTAGCCTCAGAATTGATCACCACAGACCCTGTGTACCTGTGACTGTATCTAGGACATGGTAGCCTTAGAATTGATCCCCCAGACCCTGTGTACCTGTGACTGTATCTAGGACATGGTAGCCTAAGAATTGATCCCCCAGACCCTGTGTACCTGTGACTGTATCTAGGACACTGTAGTGTTGACAGTGGTCCTCCAGAACCACATGAATTGTGGGATACTCCACTATGCACTTCCCCACCAGATTCTTCTGCAAACTTTTCGTCAGGCACAGCTCATGGTACCTGCACACAAAATTTAAGAGAGTGACTGACATGATAAAAGATTTTCTTCGGGTCAGTTAATATAGTGAAAATGTTATTTATGTCCTACCATGATTAACAGTTATTTGTTACTCAGACCTCAAACTCAACAGTGTTGAGGTATACCACAAATACAAATATTCTGTCAGCTTTCTTGTGCTCTGTTGCAAAACACCAGCTTTATTCATTAACTGAAATTTAATCACCTAGCTAGCCACAAATCTTCCAATGGAGTGATGTTAAAATTTTTAAGCTAAAATTATAATTTTACATGATCACATGAGAGTTCATTTCTCATGACTACGAAGATAAACTCATGTCATGCGATGTATAGCAATATATGTGAAAGGAGAAATGACCACCGGTTGAACAGGATTTTACCCGTGTATCACTAGGAAACAGTCCGGATTTATTGACTCATTCTCTGTTATTGATTCAAGTAAAATTATTGATAAGAACAAGATGTGAAACCAGCCTGTTTAATTTACAAACCTAACATCATTGGCGGGTCTCTCTTCGACTTTCATGAACAGTCGACAGTTCTGTCGCCCCTTCTGGCAGTAAACCTTGAGGGCATGTCGTTTGATGGGGTCGGATTCCGTGGGGTGTACAAACACCTTCAGCAGTTCCTCCAGGGTAAGATGCTCAGACAATCTACAACAGTTACAAGCATTTCAGGATGTGGCTTCCCCATGTATCATCACTCAACACACTCACATAATAATACTCATTAAATAAAATCTCCAACAATTTCACCATTGATCAATTTCTAAATTCTTTTAAATTACTCAATAACAACATTACTCAATAACAACATTATACTCAATAACAACATTACTCAATAACAACCTATAACCTTAAGAAAACCTTGTAAACCGTCTAAAACACTGTTTACCAGGTAGCACAGTTCCTGTATTAAAGCTCAAAGTCAATTCAACTGGATGGATCAAAAGTGGTCCTTCACATCAGAGTTATATACCTTTTAGACGTAAATTTGGCTTCAGACTGTGGAAACAGCCACTGAACATTCCAAAATATGGTCTGTAACCTGTAATACAAAAACATATTATGTTGTCTTGTTGTTTGACGTATATAAACCATAAGGCTCGACTGATCATAAATGAAGTGGACAGCTAGTATATCACATAGTCATCGAAACACAACAAGTTAAACAAATCCTGGTTGTTAAGGTTCACATTTCTTGTTGTCTTGAATAAAACGTATAACCTATAACACCCAAAGCATCGAGTATATCCAATAACCTTAGGAAATGTTTTTGATAAATTCTTTTCTTTTAGTTATAATTATCAAACAGTTACCTAAGTAACCTTCTGTTGTATCTGTTAAAAAACAAATATAATTCAAAGATTGTAGGACATAATGTATGGCCTCTGATTCTTATTAAGTAATTCAAGTGTTCAACAAAAATAACTCTGCATTGTTGCCTTTGATTTTCAACAACGAAGTATGTTTTCATTTTTAACAATAAGTGGGTGACTTCTAACCTAAATTGTTAGCCCCTCCTTCCTCATTATAGACAAGTGTATTTCCAGAACATTTAATTTGCAGTCGTATCTCTCTTTTATTTAAATTATAAGGTTCCATGGCTTTTGATTTTTCAGTTATTCTTCTCTTTTACCGTGATTAACTCAATGCACACTGCTGGCTGTAAATCCTGCCAGTGTCAATCAAACTGTTTGCCACTGCCAGCAGCCTCATTAAGATATCAAAAATATTTTTTATTTTCTAAATAGGGTGACAGTAAACCATCTCACACAATTTCTGTGGCTTGTTTAAGATGAAATCCAAGATTCAAGTTGCATAAACAACTTAAAATCTATCACTATTTAACAAATAGGACTTATACTTATTTTGAGGCAATTTTTTGCAGCAAGTAGTGTTTTCAGAGACTTAATTTATTTAGTTGGACATGAAAATGGAAATTTTACAGGCTTTATTGAAATGAAAGAATTAATTTAGATCAATGAGACCTAACAGTTTGAAATAAGATAACAAATTCCAAATTAGTCAATAAAATGGCCAACCTCTGTAACACGAAGAAGAGATTATTACATAATGCACTACACAGGTTAAAAAACAACGAAGTGTGTTTTCAGGGACTTTGATTTTCAGCAATGCTTCTCTTTTTATCTTCATTAAAAAGATCAACATAGCAATCTATGTTCCCCAACCTCTGGACAAATTTTGGTATAACAAAATGTACAAAGACACAAGACACTATTTAATAGGCAAATCTCCAAAGAAGTACTCACATAGAAAACTTGGCAATTGCAGGAGACAGTGTCTATGAGATATGCATTAGGCAATGTGGCCGATGGTTAAATAAAGGGACACAACTCCACATATAGCAGTACACAAGACCTTATTTCAGTATGACACTTTCCATCATCCATAGATGTAATCACTTACAGAGTTTAGCAATTGTACACTATACCAATATAAGAGAGAGTCTCTGCTCTAGACAAAGTGATAAACAGTTAACAAAGGGCTATAACTCTGTAGTGGGGCTCAAGAGATACTCTCATATATACAAAATAATGTAATTATGGGTGATATGCGTGTGTAACAGAGTCAGAGGTAATTACATTTTAATGCTTCCACTAGGGGTTGAACCCAGCACCCCTGATTAACTATTAGCCCTATGCTTTACAGAATGAGCCAGAGAAATTCTCCCTAGCCAAATAAGTAGGAGGTGGCTAGTATTTTGTATCAGGGCAACATGTATGAGATGCAACCCTGACAATGTGACTGACTGACTGACTGACGGACAGAGTACAAACCTATAGTCCCCTCGGGTAATACCAGTGGGGACTAATACCTACTTGTGTTGGTACATGGTCATGTTGCGTTTCCTTTTTGCCATTGGATAAGGCATGATCTTCAGATTTATCCCCCTTTTTCTGGCTTCTTTAACTAATTTGATCAGCTGTAAAAAAGGAGAAAACAAGAGATGAATGACCCAATGCAGTTATCCTCATGATCAGTAACTTGATAATGGGTCTTTTATAAGGTTCATTTATACCTTTTTATTGATTTTTTTCTATCACTTTAAGATGGGTTCAAGTTGATGTATTTCAATATTGGAAAGAGACAAAAGTGTAATGGCTATTTTGTAGGCTGTTTGAGGCTTGTTGCCAGATTGGTCTATGATATCAGGATTCACAGGAATTAAAGCTAAAGGTCCAATGTCTCAATGCATGAAGTGTACCTTTGTAGAGAACAAAATGATGGTAGACTTCAGGACAAATTATTTCAGAGGTGACTGTAGAGACTTAGCTAACTATGAAAGTGAAAAATATTGTGATTTATCTGTAAGATGTCATACTTACAAAGTTTGGTTTGTTACTTCGCTGTTTAAGACGATCTCTATGTGTACTGTCAATTTTTCTGTTTGTCTCCTCCAAGAATCTATAGTCTAAAACAAAAACATTTCAGTCAAATGAGAAAAATCTTAAAACATTGTAAGAGTTATACCTCTTTATGCCAGCTTATATTGCAAGTTTGAGTGGTGCTAAAAGATACCTCAAGTCACAGGGTTTACTGAAAGTTAAAAGATAAAATCGCCATCTTTCTGCTGATTATCATATATATTCATTCCCAGTGTTTGATATATATTTTCAATTTTCTTAGGGTTTCTCTGTAATTTAAAAGTCCATGAAAGAGATGATGGTACCTGGCATTGGAAGGAAATGGAATTATAATTCTGCTTACATATGTTTCTGTAAAGGGGGCCTGGATGGGGGTTTACATGTTGGTTTGGCTTGGTTTGGTTAAATTTTGTGTAACGTCCTATTAACAGCTGAGGTCATTTAAGGACGTGCCTCCATGTGTGTAGTGTATGCATGCTAGTGTGTGTGTATGCAGGAGACAGGGTATGTTGGTATGCTTGCCTCCTTGTGATGGTGTGTATCTGATGCGACTTTATATTGCTATCTCACTGAAATACCATGCCGAAGGCACCCAGCACAGCATTCCGCCCGGTAGCATTATACTGACAGCGGATAATGCTGATTGTTAAGCAGGGAATAACAACTATCATTTACATGTTTAAAACGAATATTCAAAGAAAGGTAGAGAGGGGCCAATATGGAGGAAGGTGCCTATTATGTCAAATACCATAAACTGTCATTTTCTGAAATGATATATCACTTTAGTCGCATGTTTTCAAACTCAGGAATATTCAGTGCAAAATGATCTCACAACAAAGATGTAAGTATCTACAAACCATTTAGGAGATTTCCGTCTGTATAATCTTTCTTGTTGACAAAATTTGTTTTTTTGCGTTGTCCATTACAGCCCATGTCTGCTTTGTGTCGTTTGACACAAGGAAGAGAGCAAGTCTGGGCCAGACAGCCAGGACACTTATACTTGGCTACATTCGCCGAACAAATCTCACACTTCCTGCGAAAGATAAATTGATTTGCATTACACTTCTAACAAATATTCTTACTTGTATTATACATGATAAAATAAAAATTGTAAACAAACCAGACAACATAAAAATTTCAAAAAGAAGTTCCCAAATGTACTTTTAATGGAAAATAACCGATTACAACAAGTTGAAGATTCTGTTATAAATATGAAAAGCTAGTACACAGAGGATACATATATAGATTCCAAGTATAAAGCTTAAGGGGGGTGATAGAAAGGGTAAGTAATTTTGTACTGGCAGAATATAGTCTAAGCTATGCAAGTGTTTCGGCCAATCCCCATGCCACTGACAAGACTTAATTGACTGTCCACCAACGTACACTAATTGAGGAGGTGGAGTTGAGAGAAAGAAAACGATTATGTACTGGCAAAGAGGCCAAGCATGTGATTAGGTGACCCCCACCTACAAGACTTAATACCCAGACTCTACCAGCACTGCATGCACTTATGGTAGATGAAATACCTTGATCTGACAACTCTTGTAAACAGACAAGAACACAAACTGACAGTGCTATATAAAATTTGCAATTAGTAGTAAACTAGTAGCCAATCCCTCCCGATCAATATTTGAAACCACACAGCATAAAAAATATACCATACCAAAACATTTATTAGTTATTGATGCACTAGCAACATATTCAAAAAATATTTTTTTCTTTTTCCAAGGACAATCAATGCACGGAACATCATAGAGAAAACAACTGTAAATGTGGTCACCACTTCTAAATCTAAAACATGACTGAAGACGCTGCCTGTGCCAGCTGCTAAACAAAATCAGACTAAGTCAGGGGTTTTGTCTGCTATTTTGGGAAAGGACCCCATAGCAGGAATTGGGAAAATATCATCAGCATTTGGCAAAAATTGGGAAACATCAAAAGTGTTCCCACATGTACAGGTTTGGGAAAATATCTGCAATGTGTTAAGCAAAACGTTTTCTTCTAGCTGTTTCTTACAGTAAAATGTATAGCAATAAATAAACACATCAATTTTCAGTGTTTTTGTTTATGTATTTTGAATGCTTCATGGACAGTAGTACTTGAACATCTCACAACTAACAACTTGAAACTTATATAAACATGCTTTTTAATCCAATTGGGAGGAAAATGTACGGTCATTTTTCAATTGGGAATGGGTCCCTGTACCAAACTCTATAAACATCTGGCAAAAACCTTGTAAGTGAAGGGTGAAACCCCTCTCTGCACACAAATGTTCAGAATAGAACTTAAGCTCAATAACATGGATATCGATGCAATGCCAATGAGACCCCTAACGACAAGGGGGCAGCCCCTAATATTAAGGGACATATGAATGCTTGACTGTGATGACACCGAGCTCGAGGAAACTGAATGAAAAAATGCATTGTATGATGCAGGCTCTGCAGGATGTACAACATGTATGATAGGCTTAATGTAGTCATACTGCTGGGTAGTTTACCTCAGTCATAACAACAGGCTATGTTTTTGACTGTAACCACCTAGTTGTGACCTCCTCATGGCCACTCATCCTGTTCATCAGTGATCACCAACGTTTAACACATACAGTATTGAGGACCTCTGTTTCTGTGCCCTAGCTGGTCTTTTGCACATCACTGCACACATACAGCAGGACGTGAAGTATGTAGATGTCATCATTTAGGACATGCAAAATATTAAGTTTCTACATTGATCATCTGGAGTGCTTGACCTTAATTATTATCTCGAGTGGTCGACAAAATTAACCTCCTGAGCGCTCAACATAACTTCCCGAACACTAGACATGAACATCTGAAGCACTCGACAAATTTTATCAAGCGCTTCAGATAATTAATGTAGATAATAAAACTGTGCATGTCCTAAATAACCACCATACATCTGCAATGATGTTAGAGAAAATGTGGGAAAAAAAGTAAGTTTACACTATTTACTCAAATACGCCTTTTTAATTGATTAGAAAACAATAGATATTATCCCTAGAAAAGGCAGAATTTCGATATACTTTTTATGTCACAACTCATGATCATCATTGCCTGCTTAACAAAATCACATGACTGTCATATGGTCCAGTTCATCTGCTATTGTACAGGCAACACCAAATAGCATGGTGTCTTTTTATGTTTTTCGTTGAATTTACTTCTTATTCTTTGTAAACAGGTGAATTAATGTAAGAATAACAGGAGTATCCAATAATGCAAAACATTTAGTTGTGATTCAAAAATGGAGCAGATGCAAATTTCGAAATAATTAAAAAAATATTTTCTCTCAATCCATTTCCATCTTTTTGGGCCATAGTTGTATCAGACTATAAATTATGTAATAAAATGTGCTATAAATAGACTGGCACAGAAACTGGTATTGATTCAGGATTGAATAAGTTGTCATTGTAAATTATATAGAGTGATTGTAAAATAACTTTCGATGTTAAATTAAAAACTGTATCTGTTGATAAACAACGGAGAGCACACTAGTGCTAAAAGGCTTCATTTTGCTCTATTCGTTACCTCAATAACTTGTTTCTTCTGCAATAAATCGATGTATCAAATCAAATCAAATATTCATACTGTAATTTCTATACCAAACAATATTACTGTATCTGCCTTTCGTCAAACATTAAATTACGAATCACATTAAGTTATGGATATGTCATAATGACTTAAATCAGTCTACTTACTTCATGTTGCTCCTCTCACAGCTGGCTTCTTCTCTGGTTATGTTTTCCTTAAACATGTGCTTCTCGGTTTTGATGACGTACATGACACTCATTCATGACGTAGGGGCACCTGTTTCTCCGGATCTCTCGGCGTTCTACATGCAGTAGCTACTGAGCGACGCCGAACGTCTGAGTTAAAAGTCCGAGAGACTACGGTGCTGCTACAGCAGAAGACATTTGCGCGCGAGCGATGGGATGCTGTCAGCTGTCAACCCGCGATATTGACTGGGATCCCAGGGCTAGCTAAGCCAGTATTGGCTCTGCTCAGTAGAGCAATAGAGATTTCTACCAAATTGTATTTCATCAATACACTGTGGCTTTTTATTCATGTACATTTGTGTATTCCGTTTTATTGCCGACTGAGGGTACACCGTTTCATCCTTAGATATTGACCTGTGCCATGCTGCTAGTCGAACATTAGCCTCCGTCATAGAGAGCTAGTTCAGATACCTACCAGGCCAAAGCCAACAAGGTATTGACTTGGCAAAAAACGCATTATCCGTATAATGGACAATCATGAGCATGTGTAGAAAAAAACTCAAAGCCTGATGTTAAAGAGATTCACATCCTAGTGCACTTGACATTACACAAGAGTGGAAGTTGAGAGACTCAAATTATGAAAACCGGCCTAGTGACAATTTTGTTTTTTATGATAATAGACCATTTAACATGTGATCCAAAAATTCTGAAACCAAAAAATTTGACAATTGGTGGGATATTTCCGATGTCTGGAAGCTGGGCAGGCGGTATTGGATGTCTCCCTGCTATAGAAATGGCTCTAGAGGATGTGAACAAGCGCATGGACATTCTGGAAAAATACCACCTACACATGCAGTCTGATGATAGCGAGGTAAACATTGGCCTCCTTAATTGTGTGGCATACTTCTGTTGCTCTATGTGTGCCATCACTGATTATTTATAGTTGAAATTTGCAAGAAAGCTATGATACTTAAATTTTACATTTGTTCCCCCAAATTGTTTGATAGGGGTAGGTTGTAAAATTGCTTTTACGTAATTTTGAAAATGTGTATGTGTTTATAGTATCCCAATAACAATGTTAAATATTGTAACTGGCATACTATAAATCATACAACCAAAATATTCTAATAGCAATGACCAAATCACTGTAATAACAAATTTATGCTTCATTTACTAATAAAATACTTTTAATATGAAATTGATCATATATATTTTGCAATGATATGGTTGAGTTATTAAAAAGAATAAAAAGCAGATCACATTAATTGAAAATTATATATACAGTATTGACAATTATAATTTTGCTCAACTTCATAAGCAAATATTTCTTTGTATGAACTACATTCACCTTATCATCTTTTCAATGATATTCTTTATCAAATATATATATATTAATGTCTTACGCCTAACTGATTCATTGTACACATGTATTAAATGTGTAAGGATGAATAGTAGCATTGAATTAATACTTAATTTATCATTTATATATTGAGAAGTAGTCCAGGAACTAGGCTTGGTTTTAGTTTGTAATTTAAAAAGAAGCCCAAGGCCACTTGTATTTGGAATAGTATAACCATGAAAAATTCAATTCTTATGAACTATTACACCATGCAAACATGAAGAACTGATTTCGAGCAGTTTCTCTCTGGTGTAATAAAAGTGTCAATGATGTAGGCATAACATGCACCAACCTACAGCTAGCTTTCAGCTGTCTGAAGCAGGTGTTATGTCCCGACTTACAGACATAGCATTGATTTTTTTTTTAAATCAGAGAAACAAAAAGTTATTTTGAAAATAATGTGAAAGTTATTTTACTTCAGTAATCATGCAGGTATATCATATGTATATGTGTTTCAATTCTCCACTGTATATGAGGTGTTAAGTTAGTACATACATGTATTGTATAAGCTGAAAACGTTCTTGACTTGTTTAATGGTAATGGTTTGCAATAAAATTGTTTATGATCCTAAGATGTTCACAATTCAAAGAAATTTCAAAATAAAGGAATTTCACCCCATCAATAAATGAGATTGAACTTAGAAAAAGCCTGGAACATACATCTCTTCAAATATCGCTTTACTTCACTTGTATTGATGCATTTTTTCTTCCCAGAAATTAAACCTGTACCTTTTAAGTTTTGGTTTGGGAAGGTACAGCAGCATATTTTCACAGAACTAAAATAACAGATATCTGAAATTTTGAAGACATTTATCAAACTTAAAGTGATATATACTTTGTATATGATATAGGAAAAATATGATATGCGGAAAATATGGAAATCGTTATGATTTGACAACCAATTTCCCTGCAAATTGTAGTCAATTGTTGACTATTGAAGCAAGGATTATGTCCGATGAAAGTAGGGAGAAACAGCTTCACCTCTCCATGAGAAAAGGCCTACAGTATGACCTAGATATAAAATGTACCAAAAAGTATAAAATCACTGGCATAACTCACACACATGTATTACCATAACAGAATATGTTTCAAAGGATCTATTGGTTTTATTTTGCATTACGTATAATAGTATATGAAGCTGATAAACTATAAGGCCACACCTGAAAAATAAAAAAATAGAATTAAAAAGAAGTCTTAAAATATTGTCAAAATGCTTCATTTTAATGGAAATATGTAATTAAAATCCGAAAATACCTGAGGAACAAATGTCAGAAGACTAAGCAACAACACAAAATATTGTTTTCTTCTGACTTTGAGTTGCTTCCCTTGTGAAGGTATTCATCTCTCCTTTTGATGCTGTGCATTTAATTTATAATTCATATATAGCAACATTGGTCAGGCATAGAATTGGCAGTGTGTATAGGTCCAGAGTTCAACCCCTGTAACATTGGTCAGGCATAGGATTGGCAGTGTGTATAGGCCCAGAGTTTAACCCCTGTAACATTGGTCAGGCATAGAATTGGCAGTGTGTATAGGTTCAGAGTTTAACCCCTGTAACATTGGTCAGGCATAGGATTGGCAGTGTGTATAGGTCCAGAGTTCAACCCCTGTAACATTGGTCAGGCATAGGATTGGCAGTGTGTATAGGTCCAGAGTTCAACCCCTGTAACATTGGTCAGGCATAGGATTGGCAGTGTGTATAGGTCCAGAGTTCAACCCCTGTAACATTGGTCAG